>QJPP01004271.1:0-149110 GCA_003996215.1 Jaltomata sinuosa
TAACAGTGTATACAAAATAAGTTTACGAAATGGACGGTATACCGGTAACCTCAAGTGTAAGAAGAGGAGAGAAAGAGTAATAATAGGCATGCTCAAGACATGAATCAAACTCAACTAATCATAACAATCTCAAATCCAGAAACTAACAGTCTAGCAGTAACCAATCTCATACTTATCCCTAATAGAGAACAACTCTGTAAGTAAAATAGCAAAAGTCTACCTACAGTCCCCCGGCCGCCCATACAACCGAGGAACACAAACAAGTGAAAACAAACCCTCCGGCATCCCATACTACCGGAGCGTACAATCAGCAAGCAGCAAACAAGGGTGGAACCTCGAACCATGAATGATATGATGCATGAAGATCTCAAGTGCCATAGTATCTCTGTATGTACCTCCTTCGGCGCCGATCCGGCCCAGCAGGTAGGTTCCATGGAAGGACTCTGCCCGTATACCTCTACCCCCCCGTATACCCCTCTTCCGGCACACGCAGCCCGTAGCCCCTGGCCCGGATAGCAAGGTCCATGGAGGTCCCAGACCCCATACCAAATCTCAGTATCAGAACATGTATCAAGATAGAGACCCAGTCTCGATATCAAGATAGAGACCCAGTCTCGAATATGCATGCCCAGACCCTGTCCAGGACTAAAATAGTAGGAAATATCTCAAAAACCCCTCCAAGGGTGCCCGGCGTAGCCGGGTCTAAACAGTAAAAAGTCATCTCAGGTGCTCGGTCCAACCGAGGCTAAAAATCATCTCAAGTAACAAGAAAACTCAACTAGCACCCCGGCCCTGCCGAGTCTAGCGATAATCGTAAAACTGATGATTTTAAAACATAATTTTACTTTCTTGCCCAAAAATCTCCACAAGTGAAATCAACCATTTCCAAATCATTTCCATAAAAAATGGGCCCCCCGGGCCATGCAAGGTTTAGAAAATAGTGTCAGTAGGCCCGAAGCCAAAACCACCGTAAAACATGGATAAAACCTCTTTATATGCATGGAAATGGTATGATTACACACAATAGCTGCCCCGCAGCTCACAATCAACCTATCGACCCTGCACAGGCCCACAGCTACTCAGCAAGCATAACCAGCCTAGAAGGATATTTCTATGCCCGGGACTCGCGGACATTCCCAAATTCCCACCTTCTATGTTCCAGAGTCAACAAGGCCTCACAGGACCACAAGGGCAAATAAAATATATCGGCAAATACTACAAACAACGGAGGAACAAAAGTAGGCGGACATGAATAAAGCGGTCAAGGTCTGTGGTACCAACCTAATAAACCAACCCAAGGATGCCCATTAATACAATTTTATTTTATATATACGGAGTCTAGGGAAAATAAACCGTAACCTACCTGTCGTCCGACGACAAGCTGCTGGAACAACGATGTCCAAGCTCGAACCACTTCGAGAAAATCCAAAACTAAATCGGAATCGGAATCGGATTTGGGACGGAATAACTTGACGTAGATAATTAATTTTTTACAACCAATTTAATATAACCATGACATTAATTTAGTTCCACCAACCCAAAAGTTCCAATGCTTTCAGTGAACTAGAGAGCAATAGATATAGAAATGTATTGTGAGTTAGGCACAATTGCCTTAAGTTGGCAGCAACATACATTTTAATGTAATCAACATGCTGCCACCTTTCACACTTTGGTAAGTGTTGTGTTAGCCCTCCACTTCCACGTGGAAGTGGAGGTGGCACCCAATCCGATCCGTTAAGTATATACTCGGGTATTGCAAAAATTCGTGGTAAAATAAATATGATATTTTAAATATACCATAATTAATAGAAAATCATTTCCAACAAAACCCACTATATTATAATAATAATTTTCAACATAATTAAATTTACTATCTCCGTTAAAATATTATGGAGTATAAAAACCTTATAAAATAAATACGTATACACTTATATCGTATCAAATATATTTTTCATAAACCTTTAAAATATTTTGGAAAGAAAATAATAATATAATTTTTACCAAAATTCAACTTTTAAATAAATATTTCAAATACACGCACGATGCTAATAAAGTTCTTAAGTTTAGGCTCGTAATTCGCCTACGCACGATTTCGATACTCAAGAATTCTCTCGGGATCCTCCCTTATTTTTATAACTGTTTCCGAACTGAAATGACATTTTAAAACGTGACGTCGAGGCTAAAATCGCGTTTAACCCGACCCGATTCGCGACCCGGTTCGTAACCCGTTTTCTGCCAGACAGTCCGCGGTAAAACAGTCATAACTCTTTACTCCGAGATCATTTGGATGTGAGGTTTTGTGCGTTGGAAACTAGACTCGTAGACCTTCGATTTGGTATTTTGGGGGAATTCTAAATCTTTATATATTGAGAGAAAAGTCCTGATACATTTGACCCAAGGTTCAGAAAATTTTGTTAAAGATCTTACGATAACTTTTGTCGATTCGCTTGACTTCAAAACTTATACGTGGAAATGACCGGAAGGGTCATTACACCTTTACTCAATTTCATTTCACAAATGGGCATGCTAGATCATATATCTCTACACAAATAGATAGATCGATTGTTGGATTCGCACCTGTGATCTTTCTACAGATAGTGGAGGTAAGCATACATGTTGATTTCCTATGTGCTAAGTCGTTCTTATAAGATAGTAGAATATGCAAATACATATTACTTGATTATGAAAGTATTAAAGATAATTTATGTCATTTTTAAATATTTCATGAAGAATTTAGGTGGTAAATACCTACAGGCTTAAAAAAAGAAAGCAATTTCAACTTGCATAGCTGATGAATTGAAAAAAGGAAACAAATGTTCATATGTAGAAAAAAGAAATGTTGTAGTGCAACTCAAACATCGTGCTACATATAACCAAATATTTGATGATAGAAGAGAAGAGTTGTTGCTAGAACGATGTGTGGAAAAACAAGATATAAAGCTTCCACATTGTGCAATTTGTGTAAACAAGAATGAGCTTCATTGGTGAATAATTTGTGTAATTTTGACTGTAGGTGACTCACAAAAAAGCTTATACATTGGACCTTTGGCTGCACAAGGTATTTTCTACCTCTTTATTTAATCTTTCAAAGTAATTTTGTCGTTAATATACAGGATGTTTTTGTTTATTCAATCTTTACTTTGGTGAAGTTGATTCAACTAACAAGAAATACGTAGTTGTTTGGTGTCAAATACCTCTTCCCATTTTGTTTATAGACACTTAGCAGCTCAAAATCAATATAATAGCTTATTAAGTTGTAACACTTTATATATCAACTTATAATAAAAAAAATGTCTGCTTTAAAACATATCTTATAATGTTATGAAGACTTATCAAATAGCCATTTGTAAAAAAATCTTAGCAGGACAATACCCACATTATCTTAACTTTTTTGTTAAAAGTTAGTAGCATTTTTGAAGACACATTTTGAATTTTTGGTGATAAAAATATATTGGTACATATGAGTAACAATTTTTCCCTGTAAATGGCAGTCAATTGGAAAATGAGGATAGCTCTACGTGTCACTAGTAGCTCAATGAATGAGCATTGTATTTTAACATGTTTTGTTAGAGATGAGACTTTCTAGGCTAAAAAAGTTTAAATCAATGCCTTTGGTAATGCCATCTACTCGATATCTTGCTTTTGAATTTCCTTTTACTTCACCTGTATGTGTAACTAATTGTGCCCGAATATATTCTAGTGGTTAATGCCCATGTGATTGGTGGTAATGCTGTATTTTATGGTAGACAATTCAAGAGTTTTTATGGAGAAACTGGCTAATGGGTAACAAAGGAAGAGGAACTTTAGATAGAAAACACTGCAAAAATGATAAGCAACTAATCTGCTTATTTTCTTGGTTCTAGCTTCAGTAGCGTACAAGCACCTCTTCACCTAATATTGTATTGGTAGATCCTTTCGATTATACCAAAATTGAAATCATGGAGGATACATGATTGGTATTGTATGCTTGAGAATTTTGGCTATGTTATGGTTTGTTTATGGTGAAGATCTTTTAATAGTTTTTACAACTGTTCTCAAAAATCTCTGCTTGCTTTTAGCCTTCTATATAAGTAGTTTCTTACATACGTGGAGTGTAAGAATGTGTTCTATTCAAAGGGTTCACTCACATAACTAAGTTGAAAAAATATACCTTTTCTATTTGGTCTATTAAGCATTTAATGTTTCCTATAGTTCTGTGTTCACCTCGTGTTGATTAATCAATACACGTCCTATAATGTTGTTCTTATTGGGCCCGGGCAATGCTCATGTAATGACTCTTCTGATTATTTTTGCGTTTATGCTTTTCTTGTACTGTTAGACCTTACCTGTAGCGGTCCCAAGTCATTTATGATTTGCTGGGACCAGTGGTTTTGTGTCGTGGATGTTCGTTTAATCTTTATGGTTATTTCCCTATTTAAGAGCTGAGTCTTAAGAGTTAAGTTATCGAAATGGTGTGATAGTAATTTGTGATCGTATAAACTCAACTGACCTTGTGAGAAGGTCTATCCTGATTAGAGGTGTCATAGTATTTTTGACGATGGGGTGTCCCTATTTGATGTAAGTTTTTAGTCCTGTGCATAGGAGTGGTTCTATCAGAAATTTAAGAAGCTCCTAACCTTACTCATGCATTTGATTTAACATTAGAGAACAAATGTTCCTAATAGGGGAAGGATGTAACACCCCGAGTGTTTTAAGGTTATCCTTTATCCCTCGTCGATGGCTTACAAGCCAAAATTTTAGTAGTTTTATTCACACTCCGCGTATTTGAAACTATTTGATTTAAAAGTTTAATTTGGTAAAAAATTATATTTTTATTGCCTTCTTATAATGTTTTAAATATGTATGAAAAATAATTTTGTTATGATATATTTGTGTATGTATTTATTTTATAACATTTTTATAATTTATTAATATTTTAACAGAGATAGTAAACTTAGTTTTGTTGAAAATTATTATTATAATATAGTAGGATTTATTTGAAAATAATTTTTTATTTATTATGATATATTCAAATGTGATGACCCTTCCGGTAATCTTCGCATTTTTGCATTTCTTGTAGCGGCCCCAAGTCATTTATGTCTTGCTGAGATTAGTAGTTCGGTGCTCTGGTCGTTCATTTGGTCGTTTTAGTCGTTCGCCTATTTTAGAGATTTAAACTTAGAATATCATTGACTTTAGTCAACATTCTTAGATAACGTGCTAAGAATTAAATTCTGACAGTTCTGTTAGCTCCAGAGAGATGAGTTTGGTCTAGTTGGACCTTTAGTTGAGGCCCGAGAACTTACTGTGTGGATTCTGTGTGGTTTTCTCAGTTTTCAGGCCATTTGGAGTTGAAAGTATAACTTCGGGTGACATTCTATGATCGGAGTATCAGATTCGAAATCCGACTATTCCATCAACTCAGGAATGTTGAGTTTGGGCTAGGAAGATGGTTGGTTTGGGTTCCGGATGATTCAGACTAATTTTGAGCCTTTGAGTTCCTTTTCATTAGTGTTGACTTGGGTCAACATTTCACCAAAATGACCTCATATGCAAGTTTCGTCGATTCTATTGAGTCTGGAACGTCGTTTCCACTCTATTATAACTAACGGTGTTTGCATATTGGTATTTGATTTTGCCCGGTATGCTCCGTCGAGTTTTCTAAAAAGTTCAGAAAATCAGCTGCGGACAACAGCTATTTATTGCTGTCATTTCATTTTTTCCAGCCCTTCTCCTTACTTTTCTCACTCTAAAACTCAAAATTCTCTCCACCATTTTGATCTATTTCAGTTCTAAACCTTGGGGAATTATTTGTTCGTCGATTATCTGTAGTTCTTCGCCTCTTGGTAAGTCATCTTCCCCAACTTTCCTTCTTTGGTTTTTCTCTTAATTCCTCCATTGATGCTCATCTAAAGCTTGGATTTTGTGATAGATTCTGCCCCCTAAGCTGCTGCATGTTCGTGGGTGTCAAGTTTTATCTGTCTTGGGCTGATTTTCCATCATTTTGGTAGGTAATTATTGCCAAATTTCCATTTTTATTTTTGAAATTTCCATTCTATAATCCCCAACTTGGGCGGGTTGTTTTGGTGACCTTGCCTTGTCCAATTGTGCTCAAATTTGGAGCATGCCTTCTTGGCATCGTTGGGGTCATCGTGGTTTTTTTTGTTTTTGTTTTTGGGTTGCGGGCCTTCAGGCCCGCTTTTGACTCGGATATTGACTCGGCTATAATTGTAGCAATATGGGTATCGTTAGACTCGTCTTAATATTTTATTCATGAATTTGATAGTTTGATTCTCGTTCGGAGCTTCTCAGAGCAGCTCAGCCTCAGATATCCTTGATCCCGCAGCTTATCATCGGATGACAGGTAGGTTACGGCTTAACTCTCTAGACTTCGCATATATCGGATAAAATTATACTAGTTGGCATCCTTGGTTGGGTTATTAGGTTGGTACCATAGACCTTGACCGCTTTTCAATGATTCGTCCTATTTCTTTCCTCCGTTGTGTGTAGTATTTCTTATTAGTTGATATATTTATTACCCTTGTGACCCCGTGTGGTTGTGTTGACTCTAGAACATAGAAGGTGGGATTATTGGGAATGTCCACTAGTCCCGGATATAGAAATATCCTTCTAGGTTGGTTATGCTTGCTGAGTAGCTTCAGATCCTGTGTTGGGCCGTTAGGTTGATTATGACCTGTCGAGCAACTATTTGGGTTGATCATACCATTTCCATGCATATAAAGAGGTCTTCCCTTGTTTTATTATGTTTTTGGCTTCGGGCCTACGGAAACTGATTTTTTAAACCTTGTATGGCCCCAGGGGTCCGTTTTTGATGAAATTGGATTTGGAAATGATTTGACTTGATACATGGATCTTCTTGGGGTAAAAAAGGTTAAAGATATGGGTTATCATGATTTACCACTATTGCTAGACTTGACTGAGTTGGAGTGCTAGATGATTTTTCTTACTGATTTAAAATGATATCAGGCTCGACTGGGTCGAGCATCTGAGATGTTTTTACTGTTTTAGACCCGGTTGCCTGGGCACCCTTGGAAGGGTTTTTGAGACATCTTTTTCACTATTTTAGTCCTAAACCGGGTGTAGGCATGCATATTTGAGACGTATCCACTGGCTTGAACCCGGACTCGATTCCAAAGGACACATTTTGATTTCGAGTTTTAGTATGGGGTCCGGGATCTCCATGGACCTTGCTGCTCTGGGCCTGAGGCTTTGGGCTGCATGTGCCGGGGGGAAGGGTATACGGTGGAGTAGATGTATACGGGATGTGTCCTTCCATAGAACCTGCTTGCTGGGCTCGATCAACACCGGAGGAGGTACATACAGTTATAATGACCCTTCCTGTCACTTATGAGTTTTTGCCTTTCTTGTACCATTAGAGCTTGTTTGTAGCGGCCCCAAGTAATTTAAGGCTTGTCGGGATTGGTAGTTCGATGCCCGGGCCATTTGTTTTGTCTTTATGATCATATGATATGTTTTGAAGTCAAGCAAGTCGGCAAAAGTTATCATAAGTTTCTTTAATAAATTTTCTAAACTTTGGGTCAAATTTCTTAGAGCTTTTCTCTCAATATATAAAGAGAAATCTGCCGATTTAAGCTTAATTATGAACTAGTTATAGGTGAGTATAAGTTGCGTGTATATATTGTTTGCAAAGCTTAGGACGTAAGGAACAATTTCTGTGAAGGAACTATGGGCATTCGAACGTTCGTTGGAAGGTATTTTTGTCATTTTGGAGCTTCTTGGAGTTGTTCGAGCTTGGACATCGTCATCCTAGCCGCTTGTCATCAGACGACAGGTAGGTTATGGTTTAAACTCCCTACACTTAGCATATATCGGATAAAATTGTACTAGCTGGCATCCTTGGGTTGGATTATTAGGTTGGTACCACAGACCTTGACCGCTTTATTCATGTCTGCCTACGTTTGTTCCTCCGATGCTTGTAGTACTTGCCGATACATTTTATTTACCCTTGTGAACCTGTGAGGCTTTGTTGACTCTGGAACATAGAAGGTGGGATATTGGGAATGTTTGTGAGTCCCGGGCATAGAATTATCCTTTTAGGCTGGTTATGCTTGCTGAATAGCTATGGGCCTGTGCAGGGTCGATAGGTTGATTGTGAGCTGTTGGGCAACTATTGTGTTTGATCATACCATTTCCATGCATATAAAGAGGTTTTATCCATGTTTTACTACAATTTTGGCTTCGAGCGTACTTGCACTATTTTCTAAACCTTGCATGGCCCCGGGGGCCCATTTTTGATGGAAATGAATTAGAAATGGTTTTATATACCTTATGAATAGTCTTAGGGTATAAGAAGGCCAAACTATGATTTTTATCACCAGTTTTACTATTAATGCTAGACTCGGTAGGGCAGGGGTGCTAGTTGAGTTTCTTATTAAATTGGGATGGTTTTTAGCCTCGGTCGGACCGAGCACCTGCGATAACTTTCTACTGTTTAGACCCGGTTATGCTCAGGCACCCTTGGAGGGGTTGTTGAGATATTTTCCCACTATTTTAGTCCTAGACAGGGTCTGGGCATGTATAATCCAGACTGGATCTCTATCTTGAACCCGGACTTGCTTCCGGATGACATGTCTTGATACTGAGTTTTAATATGGGGTCTGGGACCTCCATGGACCTTTCCATCTGGGCCTGGGACTTCGGGCTTTGTGTGACAGAGGAAGGGTATACGGCGGAGTAAAGGTATACGGGCAGTGTCCTTCCACGGAACCTACCTGCTGGGTCGGATCGGTACCGGAGGAGGTACATACAGAGATACCATTTCACTTGAGATCTTCATGCATCATATCATTCATTGTTTGAGGCTCCACCCTTGTTTGTTGTTTGTTGATTGTACACTCCGGTAGTATGGAATGCTGGAGGGTTTGTTTTCACTTATTTGTGTTCCTCGGTTGTATAGGGGGCCAAGGGACTGTAGTTAGACTCTTGCTATTTACTTACAGAATTGTTCCCTATTATAGTTAAGCATGAAATTGGTTACTGCTAGGCTGTTAGTTTCTGGATTTGATATTGATATGATTAGTTGAGTTTGATTCCTGTCTCTTAGCATGCCTATCATTACTCTTTCCCTCTTTCTCTTACACTTGAGGTTATGGGTATACCGTCCATTTTGTAAACTTATTATGTATATACTGTTATTGCAAGGACCCCAGGTGCGTTGTTTCTTACTTTCACCTGTGCCTATGGTGTATATATTCTGCTTGCTGGCCTCACATGTGGTTCTGTTGACTTCCCTCTGGGCTAGTTCCTGTGTACCTTTTGTTGATTTTGGTGACTACTTGCTTCTATTATGTCTGTTACTATGCCTTTATCTTATATGTGCCCAGTCGGCCTATGATACCTACTGGGTACCTTATACTTCCCATTTCGTGCTCACCTAACCCCCTGTATCTTTTGGTGCAGATCCTAGCATGGGCCATCGTCATTAGATCGCTGTGATTCGTGCTTGGAGATCTGTTGGGTACTAATTCAGACTGAGGGTGAGCTCTTGGCGATCGGAGCTTAGCTTTAGTTTATCTTTTTCTTTATGTACTCTATTACCATTCAGAGACATCTGTATATATTATTTTGGATCATTTGCACTCCATGTATGTAGTTCTAGCTCTATACTATGATACCAGGTTTTTGGGGTTGGTTTAGCTTCCGCATATGTGTATATATATATTCCTGTTATCTATTCTCTTTATCTTGTTCCTTACTTTTGCTTAAAAAACTGTTCTTCCGCTTATTTGTCAGATAGTAGCCCATTACTAACTGTTCCGAGCTATGGTGATTGGTTTTCCTACTGGGGGGTTGTAGGTGCCATCATGACCAAGAAATCGGGTCGTGACAGCTTGGTATCAGAGCTCTAGGTTCACCGGTGTTATCGGTATAGGAGCCAATGTCTAGTAGAGTCCTGCGAATCGGGGCGGAGACGTCCGTACTTAATCTTCGAGAGGCTACAGTGACATTTTAGGAAATTTGACTCTTTCATTGCTTCTGTGTCGTGCACAGAACCCTTGAAGTTTCAGGAAATCTCATTTTTCTACTTTATTCTTCTACATATGGTTCGTATGGGAGCATCTGCATCAGGCGGAGATGAGCCTCCCACTCCAGCTAGGGGTCAAGGATGCCCTCGTGCAGCAGCACCTGCTATAGCTGCTAGAGTTGAGATAGATCCCGAGTAGAATGTGGATCAGGGGGCAGCCCAGGTACCACCAGCTCCAGTACCAGCTCCAGCGCCTACTTCTGTGCCAGCTCCAGCCGCAGCTCAGTCTCCAAATATTCGGGGATTACTGTTACAGCCTTTGGGTATGATTGGAGAGCAGCCTTCTGAGGTAGAACAAACATCCACTCAGGGGGCATCCCTAGGTGCACAGAGTTCAGAAGCGTAGCCTGCTACTGCGGCTCCCTGTGCGGAGGTCATTCTGGTCCCATTTGTTGCACAGTCTATTGCTCCTCGCCCAGCTATGACTGAGTTGGAGAAGAAGGCGTTGGGTAGGTTTTTGAGGTTAGCACCTCCGAGGTTTGCTGGTACTTCTGGATTAGACCCACATGACTTTATTACTACATGTGAGGATATGTTCCACCATTTGGGTTTGTTGGAGGCTCACGGGCTTGATTATACTACATATCAGCTGAAGGGTCCAGCTAAGTTATGATGGAGGGCACAGGTTGCTCGTAGATCTTCTACATCGCCTTCTTTGACTTGGTGTGAGTTTTATGAGGCCTTAATGGCCAAGTTCTTGCCTCAGATTAATCGTGAGCATCGCAGGGAGCAGTTTACTCTCCTTATGTAGGAGTCTACGACTGTTTCAGAGTATTAGACCCATTTTCATCAGATAGCATTGTTTGGAGCTATGATCATTCCTATCGAGGCAGATAGGATTCATAGATTTGTATAGGGTTTGAAGCCAGAGATCAAGCAGCTAGCTGAGATATTGATTGCCGGTGGTCAATCATTTAAGGCTATCGCAGACTATGCCCATAATGTGGAGGACTTACAGCGATATGATCAGGGGTCCAGAGATTAGAGGCCTTGACATCAGGGTGGCTACAGTGGTTCCAGATATAGTGGCAGAGGTTCAGGCCAGTGGGCCCAGGGTTATCAGCTACAGCAGCACCAGGGTCAGTCCAGTCAACCAGTTCAGGCTTCCGTTCAGACTTCCAGTAGTACCCAATTTGAGCAGGGTCAGAGCAGCCATCAGGGCTATAGCGGCCAGGCTTCGAGGGGTATAGTTTCTGGGGTATTAGTCCGTGGTGGTCATACGGGATCTGATGGTTCATCCCGACCCAGTAGGCCGCCAGGGGCTTGTTTTACTTGTGGTGTGATTGGTCATTTTGCTAGAGATTGCAATCAGCAGGTTACAGTTCAGCCGGCCGAGCCTTTACTAGAAGTTCAGCCTCCGCCTAGAAGGGTCGGTAATCAGGGTAGAGGTGGTGCTCCACATGGAAGAGCAGGTGGTACGGATGGCAGTCGGGCAGGTGAAGGTAATCGTCAGTTTTACGCGGTCCCTAGGAGATCGGAGGCAGAGGCCTCAGATGCTGTGATCACAGGTATGATTTATGTGCGCCATAAGTCTTCTATGGCTTTATTTAATCCTGGATCCACTAGTTCATATGTATCTGCCTACTTTGTGCCTTGTTGGGGGTTGGCTAGTGAGACATTATCTGTTCATGTTTCTATTTCGACCCCAGTAGGAGATTCTTTAGTGAAGGATCAGATTTTGAGATTCTGTGTGATATCTGTTGGTGATTTGGAGACTTGGGGTGATTTGATGAGCCTTGATATACTAGATTTTTATGTGATACTAGGCATGGATTGGTTATCCCCTCACCGTGAGTTTTTGGATTGTTATGCCAAGACCATTACCATAGCCGTGCCTGGTGTATCCCCGATTGTGTGGCAGGGTTCTGGTAGCTATGCACCCTCTGGGATCATCTCTTATCTTTGAGCTAGGAAGTTGATTTACCGTGGGTGTTTAGCTTATCTAGCATATGTCCGAGATACTAGTGTTGACCCTACGTCTCCTGAGACTGTTCCTGTGGTTAGAGACTTTCTTGATGTGTTTCCTACCGACCTGCCAGGCCTTCTACCTGAGAGAGATATTTATTTTGCTATTGAGTTAGAGCCGGGCACCAGGCCCATTTCTATTTCTCCTTACCGTATGGCTCCGGCTGAGTTGAGGGAGCTTAAGGAGCAGCTCCAGGATCTGTTAACTAAGGGGTTTATTAGACCGAGTGTGTCCCCTTGGGGTGCACCTGTTCTCTTCATGAATAAGAAGGATGGGTCGATGCGCATGTGTATTGATTATCGATAGATGAATAGGGTGACAATGAAGAATAGGTATCTGATTCCGAGGGTTGATGACTTATTTGACTAGCTTTGATGTTCAGTCGTGTTTTTGAAGATTAATTTGAGGTCCGGCTACCATCAGTTGAGGATTAGGGTGTAGGACATCCCTAAAACAGCATTCAGGACATGTTACGGCCATTATGAGTTCCTGGTGATGTCTTTTGTGTTGACTAATGCCCCCGCAACCTTTATAAACTTGATGCACAGGGTTCTTGGCCCGTATTTGGACTCATTTGTGATAGTTTTTATAGACGACATCTTGGTATACTCGCATAGTAGAGATGAGCATGAGCATCACTTGAGGGTTATACTCTATACTTTTAGAGATCATTGGCTTTATGCCTTGTTCTCAAAGTGCACATTTTGTCTTGAGTCAGTTGCATTCCTAGGGCACATGGTGTCTAAGGATGGGATTAGGGTTGATCTGGGAAAGATTTTAGCGGTTTGTGAGTGGCCTAGACCTACTACCGTTACTGAGGTCTGCAGCTTTATTGGGTTAACATGTTACTACTGATGCTTCGTTCAGGGATTTTCTTCCATAGAAACACCCTTGACTATGTTGACTAGGAAGGATGTCCTATTTCAGTGGTCAGATCAGTGCGAGGATAGATTTCAGAGGCTTAAGGCCTTATTGAATTCAGCTCCAGTTTTGACATTGTCGATTGAGGGTCAGGGCTTCTCCGTGTATTGTGATGCTTTCAGGGTAGGTCTTGGTTTGTGTTGATGCATCAGGGTTGAGTAATAGCCTATGCGTCGAGTCAGCTGAAGGTTCACGAGCGCAACTACCCCACTCATGACTTAGAGTTGGCGGCGGTAGTTTTCGCGCTCAAGATCTGGAGGCATTACCTATATGGAGTTTACTGTGAGATCTTCACTTATCACCATAGTCTTCAGTATATCTGAGTCAGCGAGAGTTGAACTCGAGGCAGAGGAGATGGGTCGAGCTACTGAAGGACTATGACTTCACTATTTTGTATCATCCAGGCAAGGCAAACGTGGTAGCAGATGCCTTGAGCCAGAAGGCAGTGAGTATGGGTAGCCTAGATTCTCTTTCAGTTTCAGAGCGACCGTTGGCCTTGGACATCTAGTCCTTGGCTAACCATTTGGTTAGGCTTGACTTGTCGGATCCTAGCAGAGTTCTCGCCAGTGTTGAGTTTCATTCTACTTTGATTGATTAGATTCAGAGCCGTCAGTTTGAGGATCAGTAGTTGTGTGACCTTTGTGATCAGGTTGTTCAGGGTGAGACCAGTCGGGCTACTATAGATTCAGATGGGGTTCTGAGGTTTGATAGTCGCCTTTGTGTTTCGAGGATTAGTGATTTGATTTATTTGATACTTCATGAGGCACATTGTACTAGATACTCCATTCACCCTGGCACAACAAAGATGTATAGAGACTTGAGACAGCTTTACTGGTGGAGTGGTATGAAGTGGGATATAGCACAGTTTATATCTCGGTGCTTGAACTATCAGTAGGTTAAGTTCGAGCACATGAAACTTGGTGGTTTGATGCAGCGACTTCCCATTACTGAGTGGAAGTGGGAAGGGATTACTATGGACTTCGTTGTTGGTTTGCCTCGTACTTCTTGTGGGTTTGATTCCATATAGGTCATTGTTGATAGGCTGACTAAGTCAGCATATTTCTTGTCGGTTCAGACTTTTTATGGTGCAGAGAGGTTAGCTCAGATCTACCTTCGTGAGATTGTTCGGTTGCATAGGGTCCCAGCTTCTATCATTTCAGACCGCGACACTCAGTTCACATCTCAGTTCTGGAGGGCTATTCAGCGAGATTTGGGTATAGAGGTTCAGCTTAGTACTGCTTCCCACCCTCAGACAGATGGCCAGTCCGATAGGACCATTCAAGTCCTGGAGGACATGCTTCGGGCATGTGTTCTTGACTTTGGAGGTTCGTGGGATCAGTTTGTGCCTTTCGCTGAGTTTGCTTATAATAATAGTTTCCATTCAAGCATTTGCATGGCACCCTTTGAGGCTTTGTATGGTAGGCGTTGCAGATTGTCGATTGGTTTGTTTGATGGTTTTGAGTCTAGGCCACAGAGTACATATTTGCTTCGAGATTCCTTAGATAGAGTCTGAGTGATTCAGGATAGACTTTGGGCAGCCCAGAGTAGACAGAAGAGCTACGCTGATCGTAGACTTTGTGCCTTAGAGTTTAGTGTTGGTGATTCGGTATTTCTCCGTGTATCGCCCATGAAGGTGTGATGAGATTTGGTAGGCAGAGCAAGATTAGCCCCAGGTACATTGGGCCATTCGAGATTCTCCAGAGGGTTGGTAGTGTTTTCTATCAGTTAGCTTTGCCTCCGATGTTTTCATCTATGCACCCGATTTTCCATGTATCGATATTGTGGCGGTATGTTCCAGATTAGTCTCATGTGTTGCAGTGGGAGACGGTTCAGCTGGATGAGAGTTTAGCCTTTGTTTAGGAGCCAGTAGCTAATTTGGCCAGAGATGTCAGGATATTAAGGTCTTGGGAGATCTTGGTTGTCAAGGTTCGGTGGAGGCACCTTCCAGTTAAGCAGGCTACCTGGGAGACCGAGAGAGATATGCGGGCTTAGTATCCGCAGCTGTTCGAGCCTTCAGGTACTACCTTGTTCTTGACTTTAGAGGACGAAAGTCTTTTTAGTAGTGGATGATGTAATGACCCTTCCGGTCATTTATGATTTTTTGCCTTTCTTGTACCATTAGAGCTTGTTTGTAGCGGCCCCAAGTCATTTAAGGATTGTCGGGACCGGTAGTTTGGTGCCCGATCCGTTTCTTTAGTCTTTATGGTCGTATAATAAGTTTTGAAGTCAAGAAAGTCGGCAAAAGTTATTGTAAGTTTCTTTAACAAATTTTCTAAACTTTGGGTCAAATGTCTAGGAGTCTACGAGTCTAGTTTCCAACGCACAAAACCTCACGTCCAACCGATCTCAGAGTAAAAGATATGACTGTTTTACCGCGGACTGTCTGGCAGAAATAGGGTCGTGAATCGGGTCGGGTAAAAATCAATTTAAATCCTCAACTTCACGTTTTAAAACGCCATAACAGTTCTGAAACGAAGATAAAACATAAGGGAGGGTTCCAATATAGTTCTTGAGTGATCAAGGTGCGTTTTTGGTGATTTTTATAGCTAAAGTTTGCCCTCGTGCATAGAAACGCGATCTCTATGCGTGGCAATCATTTTCCCCTTCGATAAGACACGTTTGGAGCTGGTTTCAAAAGTTAGGACTTGGTATTTCTTGGTGGTTCTTCAAGCTTTACACTTGGTTTGCTAAGGTAGCCATCTCGGGGATCTTTTATGAAGTTCTTCGGACATTTTGTTAAGTTATGATTGTTTTGGGAAATCTGCCGATTTAAGCTTAATTATTAACTGTTTATAGGTGAGTATAAGCTGCGTGTATATAGTTTTTGTGAAACTTTGGACGTAAGGAACAATTTCCGTGAAGGAACTACGGGCATTCGGACGTTCGTTGGAAGGTATTTTTGTCATTTTGGAGCTTCTTGGAGTTGTTCGAGCTTGGACATTGTCATCCTAATAGCTTGTCATCAGATGGCAGGTAGGTTATGGTTTAAAATCCCTATACTTAGCATATACCGGATAAAATTATACTAGCTGGCATCCTTGGGTTCGATTATTAGGTTGGTACCACAGACCTTGACCTCTTTATTCATGTCCGCCTACTTTTGTTCCTCCGATGCTTGTAGTACTTGCTGATACATTTTATTTACCCTTGTGGTCCTATGAGGCCTTGCTGACTCTGGAACATAGAGGGTGGGATATTGGGAATGTCCACGAGTCCCCGGCATAGAATTATCCTTCTAGGCTGGTTATGCTTGCTGAGTAGCTATGGGCCTGTGCAGGGTCAATAGGTTGATTGTGAGCTGCTGGGCAGCTATTGTGTTTGATCGTACCATTTCCATGCATATAAAGACGTTTTATCCATGTTTTACTACGGTTTTGGCTTCGGGCCTACTGGTACTAGTTTCTAATCATTGCATGGCCCCGGGAGCCCATTTTTGATGGAAATGAATTGGAAATGGTTTGATTTACTTTGTGAATAATCTTGGGGTAAAAGAAGGTCAAATTATAATTTCTATCACCAGTTTTACTATTAATGCTAGACTCGGCAGGGCCGGGGTGCTAGTTGAGTATCTTATTAAATTGGGATGGTTTTTATCCTCGGTCGGACCGAGCACCTGAGATAACTTTGTACTTTTTTGACCCGGTTATGCCCGGGCACCCTTGGAGGGGTTTTTGAGATATTTTCCCACTACTTTAGTCCTGGACAGGGTCTAGGCATGCATATTCCAGACTAGGTCTCTATATTGAAACCAGACTTGCTTATGGATGACATGTCTTGATACTGAGTTTTAGTATGGGGTCTGGGACCTCCATGGACCTTGCCATCCGGGCCTAAGGCTTCGGGCTACATGTGTCGGAGGAAGGGTATACGGCGGAGTAAAGGTATACGGGCAGTGTCCTTCCATGGAACCTACCTGCTTGACCGGATCAGCACCGGAGGAGGTACATACAAAGATACCATTTCACTTGAGATCTTCATGCATCATATAATTCATTGTTTGAGGCTCCACCCTTGTTTGTTGTTTGTTGATTGTACGCTCTGGTAGTATGGGATGCCGGAGGGTTTGTTTTCACTTGTTTGTGTTCCTCGGTTGTTTGGGCGGTCGGTGGACTGTAGGTAGACTCTTGCTATTTACTTACAGAATTGTTCCCTGTTACGGTTAAGCATGAAATTGGTTACTGCTAGGCTGTTAGTTTCAAGATTTGAGATTGATATGATTAGTTTAGTTTGATTCCTGTCTCTGAGTATGCCTATCATTATTCATTCCCTCTTTCTCTTACACTTGAGGTTACTAGTATACCGTTCATTTCGTAAACTTATTATGTATACACTGTTATTGCAAGGACCCCAGGTGCGTTGTTTCTTACTTTCACCTGTGCCTATGGTGTATATATTCTGCTTGCTGGACTCACATGTGGTTCTGTTGACTTCCCTATGGGCTAGTTCCTGTGTACCTTTTGTTGATTTCTGTGACTACTTGCTTCTATTCTGTCTGTTACTACGCTTTTATCTTATATGTGCCAAGTCGGCCCATGATACCTACTAGGTACCTTATGCTTCCCATTTGGGGCACACCCTACCCCCTACATCTTTTGGTGCAGATCCTAGCATGGGCATCGCCCTTAGATCGCTGTGATTCATGCTTGGAGATATTTTGGGGACTAATTCACACTGAGAGTGAGTTCTTGGCGATCAGAGCTTAGCTTTAGTTTATCTTTTTCTTTTTGTACTTTATTACCATTCATAGACATCTGTATATATTGTTTTGGATCGTTTGCACTCCATGTATGTGGTTCTGGCTCTATACTATGATACCAGGTTTTTGGGGTTGGTTTAGCTTCTGCATATGTGTATATATATATTCTTGTAATCTATTCTCTTTATCTTGTTCCCTTACTTTTTCTTACCAAACTGTTTTTCTGCTTATTTGATAGATACTAGCCTATTACTAAATATTTTGGGCTATGGTGATTGGTTCTCCTACCGGGGGGTTGTAGGTGCCATCATGACCAAGAAATCGGGTCGTGACAACAGTGGTTCTATTTCACCCTGAGGTTTTCATGCATCATATCATTCATTGTTTGAGATACCACCCTTGCTTGTTGTGTGTTGATTTTATGATTCGATAGTATGGATGACGGAGGGTTTGTTTTCACTTGATTGCGTTCCTCAGTTGTATGATCGGCCGAGGGACTTTAGGTAGACTCTTGTTACTTTATTCCGATATCGTTCCCTGTTATGGGATAGTTTGAGTATAATTACTTTAAGGTTGTGAGTTCCTGGATTGAGTTTGTATGACTAGATTGGGTATTAAATCCTATATGTCGAGCATATCTACCTTTATTCTTCTCTCCCATTTCCTTATACTTGAGGTTACTGGTATACCTCACATTGTTAGAACTTATTTACATATATACTATTTTTCGAGGATCATAGGTGCGTCGTCCTTACTTTCACCTTTGTCTATTCTGTGTATATATTCTATTTTCTAGCCTTGTATGTTGCCTTCTATTATCTTGCCTCTGGGCTAGTTCCTATGTACGTTTTCGTTGATTTCTATGATTGTTTATTTCTACCCTGTCTGTTATTTCTCTTTTACTTTATATGTTCCCAGTCTGCCTATGATACCTACTGGGTACCTTATGGTTTGCATTTGGTGCTCACCCTACCCTCTGCATCTTCTGGTGTAGATCCTAGTGTGGGACATCGTTGATAGAGCACCGAAGACTCATGCGGGGTGCTATTTTTGGACCATCAAGGCTGAGGGTGAGCTCTTGGCAATTCAGAGCTTGACTTAGTTTATATTTTCTATATTTTGTACTCTGTCACTACTCAGAGATAGCTTGTGTATATGTATATTTATTTTGGACCCTTGTACTCCTGATGTGTTCGGCTCTTATACGCTTTGATAACATGTTTTGGGTTTGGTTAAATTGTGCTTTGTTTATTTCTCTCTTGTATCTATTTTCTTTTCCTTATGCCCTTGCTTCCGCTTATGTATTGAATCTTTCGCTTGAACTGTTAGAAGGTAGCGCATTACTAACCGTTCCGGGTTATGGGGATTGGTTCACCTACTGGGGGGATTTTAGGTGCCATTATGACCGAGAAATCGGTCGTGGTAGCTTGGTATCAGAGCTCTAGGTTCACCGGTCTCATCGGTATAGGAGCTAATTTCTAGTAGAGTCCTGTGGATCGGGGCGGAGACATCCCTGCTCAATCTTCGGGAGGCTATAGTGATATCTTAGGAAACTGGAATTTTCTTGTCTCTCTTTCATGTGTAGTATCCTTGAAAGTTTCTAGAAATCTCACTTATTATGGTTCACTCTTAAGCAAATGGTTTGTACGAGATCTTCAGCTTCTGGCGGAGGAGAGCCTCCTGCCATTACACCTCCGACTCCACCTAGGGGCTTGGGTGTTCACCAGGGTAGAGGTAGGGGTCAAGGGCTCCCAAGAGAAGCAACACCTGCTAGAGCTGCTAGAGTGGATATAGAGCTTGAGTATGACTACTATCCAGAGTTAGCTCTAGAGTAGCAGCATGTGGGCCCGGGGACAGCCCAGGCACCACCAACTCCAGTACCAGTTTAAACATCAGTTTTTGTGCCAGCTTCAGCCCCAGCTCAGTCTTCAGATGTTCGGGGTTTGTTACTTTAGCTATTGGCTATGATTGGGGAGCGTCCTTCTAAGACAGCCCAGACATCCGCTCAAGGGGCATCCCTGGGTGTTCAGAGTTCAGGATCACAGCCTGCTACTGTGGCTCACCGTTCTGAGGTTGTTCCAGTTCCATCGGTTGCCCAGCCTCTTGCTCTTCTCCCTACTAAGACAGAGATGGAGCAGAAGGCCTCGGGTAGGTTTTTGAGATTGGCACCGTCGAGATTCGCTGGTACATCGGGTCAGGACCCACATGACTTTATCACTACATGCGAGTAGATGTTGCACCATTTGGTCGTATTAGAGACTCACGGGGTTGGCTACACTTCATATCACCTAGAGGGTCCAACGAAAGTTATAGTGTAGGGCACAGGTTGCTTGTAGGCCTTCTACATCACCTCTCTTGACCTGGTCTAAGTTTTATGAGGCCTTTATGGCCAATTCTTGCCATAGAGCGACTGAAAGCGTCAGAGGGAGGAGTTCACTAGACTTTCTGAAGATACCATGACCGTCTCAGAGTATGAGACCCGATTCCATCAGCTTGCTCCATTTGGAGCCATGATTATTCCTACTAAGGCTGACAGAGTCCGTAGATTTATTTGAGGGCTACAGAGAGAGTTCTGAGAGCCTGTAGAGATACTGGTTGCTAGCGGTTGGTCATTCCAGGCCATTTCAAACTATGCCCGCATAGTTGAGGATTCGCATCGTCATGACACCGGGGCCAGAGATACGAGGCCTCAACATCAGGGTGGTTACAGTGGTTCTAGGCATAGTGGTAGAGGTACGGGCCAGTGGGGCTGAGGTTATCAGCAGCAGAAGCATCAAGGTCAGTCTAGCTGACCGGTACAGGCGTCACTTCAGGCTTCTTGTTCTAAGTTTGAGCAGGGTCAGGGCAGTCAGCGAGGTCACAGTGGTCATCAATTGAGAGGTACAAATTCTTGGGCATTAGGCTGTGGTGGCCATTCAGGTTCTGCTGGTTCATCCCGACCAAGTAAGTGGTTAGGGGCTTGCTATACTTCTGGTGTGGTTGGTCACTTTACTAGAGATTTCCCCCAGTAGGGTACAGTTCAGCCAATCGAGTTGTTTTGAGTAGTTCAGCCTCCTGCTAAAGGGGTGGTGGTCAGGCTATGGGTGGCGTCCATCATGGAAGAGCATGTAGTAGGGATGGCGGTCAGGCAGGTAGGGTCGTCATTAGTTTTATGCGGTCCCTAGGAGACCAGAGGCAAAGGCCTCAGATGCCGTGATCACAGGTATGATTTATGTATATTGTCTGCCAGCTTATGCCTTGTTTGATCCTGGATCCACTTGTTCATATGTATCTTCCTACTTTCTGCCTTGTTTGGGGTTTGCTAGTGAGTCATTGTATGTGCCTATCTAGGTTTCGACCCCAGTAGGAGATTTTATAGTAGTGGATCAAATTGTGAGATCCTGTATGATATCTGTTGGTGATTTGGATACTTGGGCTGACTTGATGATACTTGATATGTTGGATTTTTATGTGCTACTGGGCATGTACTGGTTGTCCCCTCACCGTGAAGTTTTGCATTGCTATGCCAAGACCGTTACTATAGCCGTGCCTAGTGTATCCCCGGTTGTATGGAAGGGTTCTGTTAGCCATGCACCATCTGGGATCATTTCTTGTCTTTGAGCTAGGAAGATGATATCCCGTGGGTGTTTAGCTTATCTAGCATATGTCCGAGATGCTAGGGCTGACCCTACATCTCCTGAGTCTGTTCCGGTGGTTAGAGAGTTCCTAGATGTGTTTCCTACCAGCCTGCCAGGCCTTCCACTTGATAGGGATATTGATTTCTCCATTGAATTAGAGCCAGGCACCACACTCATTTCTATTACTCCCTACCGTATGGCTCTTGCTGAGTTGAGAGAGCTTAAGGAGTAGCTCCAAGATTTGTTAGCTAAGGGGTTCATTATACCGAGTGTGTCTCCTTGGGGTGCTCCTGTTCTCTTCGTGAAGAAGAATGATGGGTCGATACGGATGTGTATTGATTATCGGCAGTTGAATAAGGTGACAGTGAAGAATAAGTATCTGATACCCAGGATTGATGACTTATTTGATCATCTTCAGGGTTTTGCCATGTTTTAGAAGATTGATTTGAGATCCAGCTACCATCAATTGAGGATTAGGGCAGAGGACATCCCTAAAACAGCATTCTGGATATGTTACGGCCACTATGAGTTCCTGGTAATGTCTTTTGGGATGACTAATTCCTCCGCAGCCTTCATGGACTTGATGCACAAGGTCCTTAGCCCGTACTTGGATATGTTCGTGATAGTCTTCATTAATGACATTCTGGTATACTCGAGGAGTAGAGATGAACATGAGTGATAACGCTCAAAGTACCATTCCAATTAAGAAGCGTAAGCGATCATTGTCAAATATAGAACCCAACAAAGGTTGGGGTCGATCCCACAGAGAATATGGTGAAAGTTAAGTCTTTAGTGAATTAGTTGACTAATGGTCAATAGTTTCCGGTAAATAAAAGGGGGGTTTTGTGTGAACAATGTGTAAACAAAACGAACAATAATGCATGAGAAATAATCAGTAGGAGAATGAACTAGGGAAGTGTTTACCATGGCGTTGGTAACGATGTCGATTCTAAGCTTAACCGGGTTCTTTCTATATGCGTATCACGATGTGATTAAATTAATGGTATCATCTAAACGTTTCTCAACCAAATAGACGAATTTACTTTTCAATTCTCTCGAACTTGAAAAGGTATGCTTTTATATTTCAATCCTAAACATCAAGTAGATTAATCTAGTTACAGCATTAATCATAAGACGAGAGTTGGTAGTCTCGAATCCTCCTCGTTAATCAAGTTTCCCGGTTTTAATCTCTTTACTCAAGCAAATTAAACCTAGGCATGTTCTAATGTTTGCAACCACTAGAAAACGTTAAGCATGAATGATTAACAACGTGACAATCATATATATTGAACCCATCGCTACCCGGAATCTATATCGCTACTTTAGCCATGGCTCCCACAACCCTAGTTTTGGGAGTTTAGTTAATCATGCTAGAAGAAGAAGAGAAGAAAGTCATATTCATAATAGAGAGAAAAGATTCTTACAATATAATGAAAACAATCTTCAAATATACAAGAACAAGAAAAACCAAGATCCCAAGAACAAATCAAGAACGAGATTGAGGAGAAGGAAAACGTGTGTAGCGTGTTTCCTCTCTCAAAATCACTCAAAACTCTCCTGCAATTATTGGGAGAACTATTGTAAAAAGCTTGACATGTAAAATAAACCTAACATAGGGTATTTATAGAAGTCTAGGAAACAAAGTCCCAAAAATGTTCGGATTCCGCATAGCGGACTGCCTAAGTGTGACGGCTTGGGTGACGGACCGTCTCTGGCTTGACGGACCGTCGCCTGGACCGTCACCACTAGGCAGTGGACTGCCTCAACTTGACGGTTGGGGTTGACGGACCGTCACAGGCTTGACGGTCCGTCACTCTGACCGTCACTCTTAACCAGAATGTCGTTTTGCTTGTATTTCCTTCTGTTTCCGTGTTTGTCTCCCTTTCCTGAAAACATAACATAAAACATCAAAAACGACGACGGTTGCTTGAAAACGTACGATTATTCTTAGTTTAAAGGAGTCAAAAGTGCCATAAAATGGCGGCACATCAACACCCTCAACCTAGACGTTCGCTTGTCCTCAAGCAACATAACATAAAAACAATAATACGACGACTCAACTAAGAAAACAAACTCGTGTCTCTAGCAACTCATGGTCATTCATTAGTTCAATAAATCAAGCTCCCTCGTAGCACACAAATGTATGAAACGCTAACTTGCAAGGATCCAAACATGTCATTCCGATATGATAGAACACTTTACATACACACGCGCAGCTATCCTAACAGTCGATGGACAATACAGAACTCTTGGTGCCCTCACCGCAAAGAAGTCCCACACACAACATTTAGGACTAGGTAAGATGCTCACACTCGCAAACGATTTCAAACAATGCACATGCGATACCATAGGCTTGCCCTTACTATTCTATTTCAGTTTTCCAGAAAGCCGCTCAGGATCACTACAGGACTTGTTTTGTCTTGTAATGAGGCTTCGGGTGCAGGTAGGATACATTTAGGGGTTAGTGACTAAGCCCTCCTTGGAACCACCGGCATCTTATTATAACTTTACTTTGTCCATCCTTATTCACCTTTTTATTTCCTTCTTTTTAGCTCTTTAGTTTGACACTTCTTTTTATTTCTTTTTCGTTCTTTTTCATCTCTTCTAAGACACACACCCGGAATTTTCATTCTATCCACAACCAATCTTATCCATCCTATTTTTCTTCTCATTTACCTCTATAGTAGCCACCCTCAACTTAGGCTGATTGCCTGAGTTGAGGTGCACGATGTCCAAGGCGGACCAGGGCCAAAACAGGGATTGAAAGAACATGGTCTATTATGGCTCAAATAGGGATCAAAGGGATTATTTACGTTTGGACGGTCTTATAGGTTAAGTGGACTGCACACAAAAAGGGCCTGTGATCCTTTCCTAAGCAACCAACTTCAAACTTTAACAAAATAGACCGGGCAAGTTCTAGATGCATGCACAGAGTAAGAGTTTATAACAATACGCTCACACACACTTGGCACCAAGAAACTATACCATTACCAACTATCAAGACAACAACTCGGCTTAAGCATACTTATTCCAATCATAACCACACAATGACATCCAAGGATCCAGACAGTCAGTCGTTTCAAACATAGGTACAAAACCAGAAAATTTTCAGGGGGGGCTTCTTTTAGTCAAGAAAAACATTATGATGCTTGCTATAGACACTAGAAAACAACTAAAATTTAAACGACAACCTAACATGTCGGTTCTACTAGATAGCACACCAGAGGGAAAAAAACTCGGCAACAAAAACCCTCGGTGGTGATTCACAGGTTTCCCAACCAACACCCTCAACTTAGACTCATGCATTGTCCCCAATACATACATGTGAAAACTAAAACTGTGAGGATAAGGAATACCTGTGAAGTCCATAGGACTCAGATTCTGACATGATGTTGGAGACCGCCAGGGTCTCCAAAGCAGGAGAATTCGATGGAGTGTGTGCACGCGACAACCTCATGTTACATTCCAGCTTCCTCTTTTATTGGCTCCATAGCTAGTCGCGACAACTTCTTCGCTCTTTCTTTGAAGATTCTCTTGCGGTGTTTTCATTTTCTTGATCTATTTTCACCGCTTTCCTTTACCTGCTTCTCCTCTTGCGATCGCGACCTTACTCTCATAACAGCTTGGGTTTCAACACAACCCTTCTCCTCAAGATACACATCCGCGGGGACTTCCTCAATAACATTGACGACCGCGACAACCCTCATGTCACTTGGTTGCTTCATCAATTTGGACACATAGAACTTGACCACTTTGTTGTTTAATCTGAAGGTCAGTTCGTTTCTTTCCATATCAACCAATACTCTTGCCGTAGCTAACAATGGTCGTCCCAATATTATGGGAACTTCAAAATCCACTTCGCAATCCAAGATCACAAAGTCGGCGGGGAATATAAGCTTACCAACCTTTACTAGCACATCGGACAATATTCCCACCGGTCGCTTTACCGAACGGTCAGCCATCAACAGTCTCACGGATGTTGGTTTAGGTGCTCCCAAGCCCAATTGCTTGTAGACTGCTAGCGGCATCAAGTTGATGCTAGCACCAAGATCACATAAGGCTTTCCCGAAGTTGAGCTTCCCAATGGTGCAGGGAACAGTAAACGCACCTGGCTCTTCCTTCTTTTCGACTAACGACCTTGAGGAAATAGCGCTGCAGTGGTGGAGGTTATCTTATGGTTCAAAACTTACCGACCTCTTTTTTGTAATCAAGTCCTTCATGAACTTGGCATATCTGGGCATTTGTTCAAGCGCTTCCACCAATAGGATGTTTATTGATATCTGCTTGAGCATGGTCAGGAAATTCAGGAACTTAACATCTTCCATTTTCTTCTTCAGGCGTTGTGGGAAGGGAGGCGGTGGCCGAGGCATCATAGTTGGAGGCTTTTCACCTTCCTTGCTTTTCTCTGCGGGCTTTTGAGTAGCCTCTTCCACCTCCTTGTCGTTGGCGTCATCACCCTCAACTTGAGTCTGAATTACCGGATGTGATTCAGGTAATATTTTGCCGCTTCTTGTAGTGATCGCCATACAGCTCGCGTCATTCCTCGGGTTTTGAATCGTGTCACTCGGCAAGGTACATGTCTTCCTTTGGTTTAGAGATGCCGAGATTAAGCCCACTTGCTGCTCCAATTGCTTAATCGAAGTGGAATGCGCCTCCACTATTTGACTCATGGCCGATAACTCAGTCCTTATCTCCTTCACCCCAGAGTCAGTCGATTCTACCTTCAGCAGCATCTTCGCCATCATGTTCTCTAGCTTAGAAGTCCCTGCCTCGTTGCTAGCTTTATCCCGATTACCAGGTGGTATATACAACCCACCTCTATCAGTGTTATTCCTCCAGTTTCCTTGCTCGCGATCTCTGTAACCAGCTTTCTCATAGTAGTTGTCCTTCTGATAGGTCCGACCTTGGTTTCCTTGGCCATTGGCCTGGAAACCCACCAAGTAATTCGCCTCCTCATCAGTTTCCAACTCTGCTGCTCTACCTTGGGAACCCACAGCTTTTACCTTCTCCATACCTCCTGAGAACAATTGCTTTGTCAGTAGGTCCAACTGCGTTTTCAGATGAGCCATGTCTTGGTCGCGCTCCTCCTCTTTTCTGCGCTGCTCAGCTGACATACCAACTGCATAAGTGCTAGCTGCTACCTCTGTATCCCGTGTATGCCAGGCCCTGTTGGTTTTGGTAAGCCTGTCCAAAGTAGTTGTGGCCTCAACAAAGGTGAGATCCATGAATGCACCACCTGCTGCGTTGTCTAACGTCGGCTTGGTAACCCAATTCAGTGCCCTGTAGAACGTCTGCATCAAGAAGTTGTCGGTCAACTGATGGTTTGGGCATTGTGTCAGCTTCTTCTTGAACTACAACCAAGTCTCATGTAAAGCTTCGTGAGGCTGTTGTCTGAAATTACTGATTTCATCCCTCAACTGTATCATCCTAGAGGGAGGAAAGAACCTTTCTAGGAAAGCTCCTTTCAACTCTCCCCAAGTTGTGAAAGAGTCGGGGGTAAGCTCTGTCAACCATAATGCTGCCTCATCAGACTGAGACAACGGAAACAACCTGAGCCTGATCGCTGTCTGACTCACTCCAGGCAACTCGAACGATTTGCAGATCCCCACGAAATTCATCAGGTGCTGGTTTGGATCATCACCAGCGGCACCACGGAACACTCCTCTCAAGTTCAGCAGCTGGATCATTGTGCTAGTGATGTTGAACTTGGCTCCGGGCGCTAGCGGTGGAAGAGCAATGGCGCCCGTAGCGCCAACTCCATCCAAGTCGATATCCTCATCATTCAGCATAACATCGTCCTGCAGACCACCAGCATTCAGATTTTGTTGGGCCTGCAGTTCTGCAGCGAGCCTTGCTGCCTCTTGTTGTGCGGACATATTCCGCCTTAATGTTCTAGCAAGCTCAGGGTCGTAAGGTAATGTTGATTCACCCGAGCGCCGGGTACTTGGCATGCACAACTCTGTACCCTGTCAAACACAAAAACAACAAATAAATGTAAAAGCAGGAAAGTATGACTAAGAGTCAAATAAACACACCGGACTTAATAAACAACCGTATTCCCCGGCAACGGCGCCAAAATTTGATAACGCTCAAAGTACCACTCCAATTAAGAAGCGTAAGCGATCGTTGTCAAATATAGAACCCAACAATGGTTGGGGTCGATCCCACAGAGAATATGGTGAAAGTTAAGTCTTTAGTGAATTAGTTGACAAATGGTCAATAGTTTCCGGTAAATTAAAAGGGGGGTTTTGTGTGAACAATGTGTAAACAAAAACAAACAATAATATATGGGAGATAATCAGTAGGAGAATGAACTAGGGAAGTGTTTACCATGGCGTTGGTAACGATGTCGATTCTAAGCTTAACCGGGTTCTTTCTATATGCGTATCACGATGTGATTTAATTAATGGTATCATCTAAACGTTTCTCAACCAAATAGACGAATTTACTTTTCAATTCTCTCGAACTTGAAAAGGTGTGCGTTTATATTTCAATCCTAAACATCAAGTAGATTAATCTAGTTACAGCATTAATCATAAGACGAGAGTTGGTAGTCTCGAATCCTCGTCGTTAATCAAGTTTCCCGGTTTTAATCTCTTTACTCAAGTAAATTAAACCTAGGCATATTCTAATGTTTGCAACCACTAGAAAACGTTAAGCATGAATGATTAACAACGTGACAATCATATATATTGAACCTGTCGCTACCCGGAATCTATATCACTAATTTAGCCATGGCTGCCACAACCCTAGTTGTGGGAGTTTAGTTAATCATGCTAGAAGAAGAAGAGAAGAAAGTCATATTCATAATAGAGAGAAAAGATTCTTACAATATAATGAAAACAATCTTCAAATATCCAAGAACAAGAAAAACCAAGATCCCAAGAACAAATCAAGAACTAGATTGAGGAGAAGGAAAACGTGTGTAGCGTGTTTCCTCTCTCAAAAATTGCTCAAAACTCTCCTGCAATTATTGGGAGAACTATTGTAAAAAGCTTGACATGTAAAATAAACCTAACATAGGGTATTTATAGAAGTCTAGGAAACAAAGTCCCAAAAACGTTCAGATTCTGCGTAGCGGACTGCCTAAGTGTGACGGCTTGGGTGACGGACCGTCACTGGCTTGACAGACCGTCGCCTGGACCGTCACCACTAGGCAGTGGACTCCCTCAACTTGACGGTTGGGGTTGACGGATCGTCACAAGCTTGACGGTCCGTCACTCTGACCGTCACTCTTATCCAGAACATCATTTTGCTCGTATTTCCTTCCGTTTCCGTATTTGTCTCCCTTTCCTGAAAACATAACATAAAACATCAAAAACGACGACAGTTGCTTGAAAACGTACGATTATTCTTAGTTTAAAGGAGTCGAAAGTGCCGTAAAGTGGCGGCACATCAACGAGCAGCACTTGAGGACTGTACATCAGACTTTGAGAGATCATTGACTTTATGCCAAGTTATCAAAGTGTGAGTTTTTGTCAGAGTCAGTTGCATTATTAGGGAACATGGTGTCTAAGGATGGAATTAGAGTTGATCCTGGTAAGATTTCTGCATTTTGTGATTGGCCTAAACCTACTACTCTGACCAAGGTTCGCAGCTTTATTGGGTTAGCCGGGTATTACAAATGGTTTGTTGAGGGATTTCTTCCATAGCAGCACCCTTGACTATGCTGAATAGGAAGGATGTTCCATTTCAGTGGTCCGATCAGTGCGAGGATAGCTTCAATAGGCTTAAGGCCTTATTGACTTCAGCTCTAGTTTTGACTTTATCGGTTGAGGGTCAGAGTTTCTCCATGAATTGTGATGCTTCAGGGGTCGGTCTTGGTTGTGTGCTGATGCAATAGGGTCAAGTGATAGAATATGCGTCGAGGTAGCTGAAGGTTCACGAGCATAACTACCCCACTCATGACTTAGAGTTGGCGGCGGTAGTCTTCGCGCTTAAAATCTGGAGGCACTATCTTTAAGGAGTTCATTGTGAGATATTCACCGACCATCATAGTCTTCAGTACATGACGAGTCAGCGGGAGCTAAACTCGAGGCAGAGGAGATGGATTCAGTTGTTGTAAGACTACAATTTCACTATTTTATAGAATCCGGGCAAGGCAAACATGGTAGCGGATGCCTTGAGTCAAAAGGCGGTGAGTATGGGCAGCCTAGCTTCACTTTTAGTTTATGAGCGACTGTTGGCCTTTGATATCAAGTTCTTGGCTAATCGTATGGTTAGTCTTGACTTATCGGATCCTAGCAAAGTTCTTGCTAGTGTTGAGGTTTGCTCTACTCTAGTTGAACAGATTCAGAGCTGACAATTTGAGGATCAGAGTTTATGTGATCTTTGTGATCAGGTGGTTCGGGGTAAGGCCAGCCGGGCTCCCTTGGGTTCTGATGGGATTCTGATGTTTGTGGGTCGACTTTGTATTCCGAGAGTTAGTGATTTGATACAGTTGATACTCTGTGAGGCATATTGTTCCAGCTACTACATTCATCCTGGCACAACAAAGATGTATAGAGATCTAAGGCAGCTTTACTGGTGGGGTGGTAAGAAGCGGGATATGGCAGAGTTTATATCTCGGTGCTTGAATTATCAACAGGTGAAGTTTGAGCACATGAGATCGGGTGGTTTGATGTAGCGACTTCCCATTCCTGAGTGGAAGTAGGAAAGTATTACTATGGACTTTTTTGTTGGTTTGCCTCGTACTACTCAGGTGTTTGACCCCATTTGGGTGATCATTGATAGGCTGACGAAATCAGCACCTTTCTTGTTGGTTTAGACTTCCTACGGGGTAGAGAATTTAGCTCACTATATTCGTGAGATTGTGCGGTTGCACGAGGTCCCAGCTTCTATTATTTCAGATCGCGACACTCAGTTCACATCTTAGTTCTGGAGAGTTATACAGAGGGATTTGGGTATGGAGGTTCAACTTAGTACTGCTTTTCACCCTCAGACAGATGGCCAGTCCTAGAGGACTATTCAAATCCTGGAGGACATGCTTCGGGCGTGTGTTCTTGACTTTAGAGGTTTATGGGATTAGTTTGTGCCATTGGCTGAGTTTGCATATAATAATAGCTTTCATTCGAGCATTAGCATGGCACCTTTCAAGTCTTTGTACGGTAGGCATTGCAGATAGCCCATTGGTTGGTTTGATGGATGAGAGTATGAACCGCAGGGTAAAGATTTACTTAGAGATTCCTTGGACTGAGTCTGTTTGATCCAGGACAGACTTAGAGCATCCCAGAGTAGGCGTAAATGCTACGCTGATCGTAGATTTTGTGCCTTGGAGTTCAGTGTTGGTGATCTTCTTTCCCTCCGAGTATCGCACGTCAAGGGAGTGATGAGATTTGGTCAGCGGGGGAAGATTAGCCCCAGGTTTATTGGGTCGTTTGAGATTCTACAGAGGGTTAGTAGTGTTGCCTACATGTTAGCCCTGCCTCCGATGCTTTTAACTGTTCACCAAATTATCCATGTTTTGATATTGCGCCGGTATATGCCTGATAAGTCTCATTGTGCATTAGGATTCAATTCAGTTGGATAAGAGTTTATCATTTGTTGAGGAGCGGATAGCTATTCTGGCCAGAGATATCAGGAGGTTGAGATCTAGGGAGACTCCAGTTGTGAAAGTGCAGTGGAGGCATCGTTTGGTCGAGGACACTACGTGGGAGACCGAGAGTGAGTTGCATGCTCAGTATCCGCAGTTGTTCAAGCCTTCAGGTACTCCATTCTTCTTGACTTTCGAGGACGAAAGTATTTTTAGTAGTGGATGTTGTGATGACCCTTCCGGTCATCTTCACATTTTCGCATTTACTGCACTGTTAGAGCCTTCCAGTAGCGGCCCCAAGTCATTTATAGCTTCCTGGGACCAATAGTTTAGTGCCCTGGTCGTTCATTTGGTCGTTTTAGCCGTTTGCCTATTTTAGAGCTTTAAACTTAGAATATCATTGACTTTATTCAACATTCTTAGCTAACGTGCTCAAAATTGAATTTTGATAGTTCCGTTAGCTCCGAAGCAATGAGTTTGGTCTAGATAAACCTTTAGTTGAGGCCTGAGAACTTTTGGTGTGAGTTTTGTGTGGTTTTCTCAGTTTTCAGGCCATTTGGAATTGAAAGTGTAACTTCGGGTGACTTTCGATGATCGGATTGTCGAATTCAAAATTCGACAATTCCATTAGCTCAAGAATGTTGAGTTTTGGGTAGGAAGATGGTTTGTTTGGGTTTCGGGTGAGTCAGACTCATTTTGAGCCTTTGAGTTCTTTTTTCTTAGTGTTGACTTGGGTCAACATTTCTCTGAAACGACCTCGTATGGAAGTTTTGTCAATTCCGTTAAGTCCGGAACGTCATTTCCACTCTATTAGCACTAATAGTTTTTGAATATCGGTTTCCGATTGTGCTCCGAATGCCCCATCGTGTTTTCTAAAAAGTGCAGAAAATTAGCTGCGGACAACAACTATTTATTGCTGTCATTTCGTTTTTCCAGCCCTTCTACTCACTTTTCTCACTCTAAAACTGAAAATTCTCTCCACCATTTTGCTCCATTTCAGTTCTAAACCTTGGAGAATTATTTGTTCGTCGATTATCCGTAGTTCTTCGCCTCTTGGTAATCATCTTCCCCAACTTGCTTTCTTCGGTTTTTCTTAATTCCTTTATTGATGCACATCTAAAGCTTGGATTTTATGATATATTCTTCACCCTAAGATTGTGCATGTTCATGGGTATGATGTTTTATCCATCTTGGGCTGATTTTCCATCGTTTTGGTAAGTAATTCTTGCCCAATTTCAATTTTTATTTTCAAAAATTTCATTCTTTAATCCCCAACTTGGGCGGGCTGTTTTGGCGCCCTTCCCTTGTCCAATTGTGCTCAAATTTGTACCATGCCTTCTTGGTATTGTTGGGGTCATCGTGGTTCTTTTCATTTTTGGTTTTGGGTTTCAGGCCCCACGGGCCCTCTTTTGACCCGGATATCGACCCGGCTACAATTGTAGCAATATGGGTATCGTTAGACTCCTATTAACATTTTATTCATGAATTTGGTAGTTTGATTCTCGTTTGGATCTTCTCAAAGCAGCTCGGCCTCGGATATCGTTGTTCCCGCAGCTTGTCATCGGACGACAGGTAGGTTACGACTTAACTTCCTAGACTTCGCATATATCTGGTAAAATTGTACTAGTTGGCATCCTTGGGTTGGGTTATTAGGTTGGTACCACATACCTTGATCACTTTTCCATGATTCTTCCTATTTCTTTCCTCTGTTGTGTGTAGTATTTTGATTAGTTGTAATATTTATTACCCTTGTGACCCAGTGAGGTCTTGTTGACTCTAGAACATAGAAGGTGGGATTATTGGGAATGTCCGTGAGTCCCAGACATAGAAATATCCTTTTACGCTGGTTATGCTTGCTTAGTAGCTTCAGATCCTGTGTAGGGCTTTTAGGTTGATTGTGAGCTACCGAGCAGCTATTTGGGTTAATCATATCATTTCCATGCATATAAAGAGGGTTTTCCATATTTTATTACAGTTTATAACTTCGGGACTACGAAAACTGATTTTCTAAACCTTGCATGGCCCCGGGGGCCTGTTTTTGATGAAATTAGATTTGTAAATGATTTGATTTGATACGTGGATCCTCTTAGGGTAAAGTAAGGTTAAAGATATGGTTTTATCATGATTTACCAGTATTATTAGACTCAACCGGGACGGAGTGCTAGCTTAGTTTTCTTACTGATTTGAAATGATATCAGGCTCAGCCTAGTCGAGCATCTAAGATGTTTTTACTACTGTTTTAGACCCGGTTGTGCCCGGGCACCCTTGGAAGGGTTTTTGAGACATCTTTTTCACTATTTTAGTCCTAGACCGGGTCTAGGCATGCATATTTGGGACTTAGCCACTGGCTTGAACCCAGACTCAATTCCAGAGGACACATTTTTATTCTGAGTTTTAGTATGGGGTCCGGGACCTCCATGGACCTTGCCGCTCTGGGCCTAAGGCTTTGGGTTTTGTGTTCCAAGGGGAAGGGTATACAGTGGAGTAGAGGTATACGGGTTGTGCCCTTTCATGGAACCTGCCTGCTGGGCCCGATCGACACCAGATGAGGTATATACAAAGGTTCTATTTCACCTTGAGGTTTTCATGCATCATATCATTCATTGTTTGAGATACCACCCTTGCTTGTTGTGTGTTGATTGTAAGCTCTGGTAGTATGGGATGCCGGAGGGTTTGTTTTCACTTGATTGCGTTCCTCGCATGTATAGGCGGCCAAGGACTGTAGGTAGACTCTTGTTACTTTATTCCGATATCGTTCCCTGTTATGGTCGAGTATGAGTATGATTACTGTAAGGTTGTGAGTTCCTAGATTGAGTTTGTATGACTAGATTGGGTATTAACTCCTGTATGTTGAGCATGTCTACCTTTATTCTTCTCTCCCATTTCCTTATACTTGAGGTTACCGGTATACCGCCCATTGTTACAACTTATTTACATATATACTATTTTTCAAGGATCCAAGGTGCGTCGTCCTTACTTTCACCTGTGCCTATTGTGTGTATATATTCTATTTGCTAGCCTTGTATATTGTCGTCTATTTTCTTCGCTCTAGGCTAGTTTTTGTGTACGTTTTTGTTGATTTCTGTGACTGTTTGTTTCTACCCTATCTTCTATTGCTCTTTTACTTTATATGTGCCCAATCGGCCTATGATACCTACTGGGTACCTTATGCTTCACATTTGGTGCTCACCCTACCCTCTGCATCTTTTGGTGCAGATCCTAGTGAAGTCCATCATCGATAGAGCACCAGAGACTCGTGCGGGGTGCTATTTTTGGACCATCTAGGCTGAGGGTGAGCTCTTGGCGTTCAGAGCTTGACTTAGTTTATCTTTTGTATATTCTATACTCTGTCACTACTCGGAGACAGCTTGTGTATATGTATATTTCTTTTGAACCCTTGTACTCTTCATGTAGTTCGGGCTTCAATACGCTATGGTAATTGTTTGCACCCGTCCTCCCTAATGTCTTGAAAGTGAAATATAGGCTAAAAGCCTATGTTTGGGGGTGGGGGAATTTAAATGATAAAATAGGAAAAAGCCTAATTTTGGGGGTGTATGTACTCAATGTGGAGAATAAAAGTAATGCACTTCAAGTGCAAGGTAGGACGGTTGGTTTAGATTCTGCTTTGTTTATATCTCTCTTTTATCTATTTTCTTTTCCTTATGCCATTTCTTTCACTTATGCATCGAATCTTCCGCTTGAACTGTTAGAAAGTAGCCCATTACTAACTGTTCCGAGCTACGGGGATTGGTTCACCTACTGAGGGGTTGTAGGTGCCATCATGACCGAAAAATTGGGTCGTGACATTAAAAAATTATATTTATTTTATCATGAGCCTATGTAATACCCGAGTAAATATATAACGAGATAATAATAAGAGGTGTTACACCTCCACTTCTACGTGGAAGTGGAGGGAGTGCACAACAAGGATTAATGGCCACACTTGGCAAGTAATTGTAAGGTATATATATAATTCTACTCATCTCTTTTTCTATAAAAGTGATCATTTTCAAAAAATAATACATGTATGTATAAATGTTGCTGGAAGCACCAACTATTGATTCTCCATTTCTTTAAGTTGAGCATTTTGTTGTGGCTATACAAAATATTTATTATGCATGTTAATGAGTGCTTTTGGTGAAGAAAACTATTTTAAGAAATATTTGATTCCCGAAAAAAAAGAGGTTAATTATCAATGTCAAGTTGTTCAAGCCCGTATTCGAGTTTGATTTTGTTTCGGAGCTTCTCGGAGTGGTTCGGCTTGGACATCGTCGTTTTGACAGCTTGTCATCGGACTACAGTAAGGTTATGATTTAACTCCTTTTAGACTTCAAAAATATAAGATATAATTGTACTAATTAGCATCCTTGGGTTGGGCTTATTAGCTTGTGTAACACCCCAGAATCTGATCCATTTTTCAAACTTAGAAAATCTATGAATTTTGAACTTTCCAGGATTTGCGGGTCCAAACCACGGACCGTGGTTTGAACCACGGACCGTGGTTTGAACCACGGGCCATGGAATTGAGTCTTGGATTGCCTTCTGCAGGATTAGCCTCTGGTTTGAGAACCAAAAGTTGATTCTATGGATCGTAGTTCATTCTACGGACCATCCTGTCCACCATGGAATCAAACCTGAGGGTTGCCTGTTTCACCAAGAACCACGATTGACTTCTACGGACTTTATTTTGAACTACGGACCGTCCTGTCGACTGGTGGAACTTGATCTGAGGTCTGCCAAGTTACCTGAGAATCACAAATTGGTCTACAGACCATAGTTTGAACTAAGGTCCATCATGTTGACTCGCATAGTTGGATCTGTAGCCTGCCATTTTGGCAAGGAACCACGAGAGGCAACCACGGGCTGTGGTTCAGTCTACGGTCTGTAGACCTCACCCGTGGAACCTGAAGCTGAGCTTTTAATTTAATTCTTTTCCATCTTTTACCCAGTGGTATTTTTGTAATTACCCACTTTTTAACTCTTAAGTGAGGTTGTTTTGACTATTTTAGTAGGATTTTATTCCCTAATAGCCTAAACTCTTCTCATTCTATGCAATTCAATTGCAAAATAAGAAAGAACTCCTTCAAGCTCCAAGATCAAGCCTCCAATTCTTTTCATCTTAGATAAGGCTAGCTTCTATAAGGTATGTGGGTATTCAATAAGGGAATCCCTTCACCCTTATGCCCGAAACCCATGATTTTTACTTTGATTTATGAATGGGTGAAATTAGGGTTCTTACCCAAATTGGGGAAAACTTATGGGTTCAGTTTTAAAGCTTCAATTCATGGTTTCTCATTACTTATCTATGATTTATTTAAGGTTCCTTAATTGATTTTAAAAGCCCATGCATTAAAGATGATTTCTAGCATGATTCCATTGAATTGCATGATTTTAAGTGAAAATTAGCATATTTAGATTACATAGCCTTATGTATTTATGAAAGTGCATGCCTAATTCTTCAAGTTATGAATTTAGAAGGAAAAGTATGTTTTGACTTATGGTTATGCTAAGTTTTAAGGATTTTGAAAGATGAATTGCATGACATCAAATATGTCCCTATATTTTATGAAAAGGTTGGGAATCTAGATATATCTACCTAAGCTATGTGAATTGCATGGTATCAGATATACCCCTATGCTTTTCAAACAGATTTGGCATCAAATATGTCACAAGTATAAGTTGAGCTATAAGTATGTTTTTGGAGTAGTATTGAGCACTGAGTTGGATTTGGTGAGCATACGCCTTGTATATCCCAGAACTATATGCCATCATAGGTTATTTAAGTCCCCTCTATGGGCATCAGACACCGTGATTACACTAGTTATGCCTTTATACCCTGGAAGGTATATTGAGTCCTTTCAATGGGGAAGATACATCAGATTCCTTGTAGCTCACATAGTTTATGTCGGTTAGAGAACCTCCCACAGAAGCAGTTTCATGTTTTAAAAAGGTGTTTGACTTGTGCTTAGATTTCAGACTTACTACTTATGATTATGTTTTTCAGTTTATGATATTGCATTTAGTCATTTACATTACAGTTTTATGGTTATAACATGAAATCATTTTTATATAATATCTAGCATGATTACTCAGATTTTGCATATCTCATATACTCAGTACATCCTATAGTACTAATGCATATCTTGTGCTGCATCCTCTTTATAATGCAAATTCAGGTTAGGGTCCTCAGATTCGTGGCTAGAGATTAGTCGGTGTCCCAGCTTCGATTGGTGAGTCCTCATACTCTGAGGACTTGTATCAGTTATCTATCTTTATGGGTTTTGTTTAGTATTTGGAGTTACCTGGGGTCTTGTCCCAGTAACTTATTTTTCAGTTTAGAGGCTTTAAGACATAGTAGAGATTCTGTGTCTGGGTTTCAGATTCTATTATGTTATGTTTGAGTTGTTGATGACTCAATCTATTTATCTCTTCAGTTTGATGCTTCTGTTAAGTTTGTCTATGTTTGTTTAAGTCATGTTTTAGCCAAGGGTTAACTTGGGGCACTTGTGGTCCCGAGTCCCGTGTTATGCCTAGGGGGTAGTCTCGAGGAATGAAAAAACTTGGTATCAGAGCATCAGGTTCAAGAGTCCTAGGATGTTTGAAAGCTGCATGAAGTAAAGTCTCTTTTATGTGTGCAAAGTGTGCCGCACTTATGAAAGAGAAGCTACGAGGTGTCTTAGGAAAAATCTTTAATTTTTTTTCTTATCAATATCGTGCTGTCACGACCCGATTTCTCGGTCATGATGGCACCTACAACCCCCGGTAGGTGAACCAATCCCCGTAGCCCAGGACAGTTAGTAATGGGCTACTATCTAACAAATAAGGGAACAAGACGAAGAGAATAGATAACAGGGATATATATATATACATATACGGAAACTAAACCAAACCCCAAGACCTGGTATCATAGTATAGAGCCAAACTACATACATGGAGTGCAAATAATCCAAAACAATATATACAGATGTCTCTGAATGGTAATAGAGTACATGAAGCAAAAGATAAACTAAATCTAAGCTCCGATCGCCAAGAGCTCACCCTCAGTCTGAAGTAGTCCCCAACAGATCTCCAAGCACGAATCACAACGATCTAACGGCGATGGCCCACGCTAGGATCTGCACCCAAAGATGCAGGGGGGTAGGGTGAGCACCAAATGCGAAGCATAAGGTACACCAGTAGGTATCATAGGCCGACTGGGCACATATAAGATAAAAGCGTAGTAACAGACAGAATAGAAGCAAGCAGTCACAGAAATCAACGAAAGGTACACAGGAACTAGCCCAGAGGGAAATCAACAAAAACCACATGTGAGGCCAAGTAAAGCAGAAATATACACCAATAGGCACAGGTGAAAGTAAGAAACAACGCACCTGGGGTCCTTGCAATAATAACAGTGTATACATAATAAGTTTAAAAATGGACGGTATACCGGTAACCTCAAGTGTAAGAAGAGAGGAAAGAGTAATGATAGGCATGCTCAGAGACATGAATCAAACTCAACTAATCATATCAATCTCAAATCTAGAAACTAACAGTCTAGCAGTAACCAATTCATACTTAACCGTAACAGGGAACAATTCTGTAAGTAAATAGCAAAGTCTACCTACAGTCCCCCGGCCGCCCATACAACCAAGGAACACAAACAAGTGAAAACAAACCCTCCGGCATCCCATACTGCCGGAGCGTACAATCAACAACCAACAAACAAGGGTGGAGCCTCAAACAATGAATGATATGATGCATGAAGATCTCAAGTGAAATGGTATCTCTGTATGTACCTCCTCCGGTGCCGATCCGGCCCAGCAGGTAGGTTCCATGGAAGGACACTGCCCGTATTCCTCTACTCCACCGTATACCCTTTCTCCGGCACACGCAGCCCGAAGCCCCAAGGCCTGGATGGCAAGGTCTATTGAGGTCCCTGACCCCATACTAAAACTCAGTATCAAAACATGTCATCCGGAAGCAAGTCCGGGTTCAAGATAGAGACCCAGTCTCTAATATGCATGCCCAGACCCTGTCCAGGACTAAAGTAGTAGGAAAATATCTCAAAAACCCCTCTAAGGGTGCCCGGGCATAACCGGGGCTAAACAGTAGAAAGTCATCTCAGGTGCTCGGTCCGACTGAGGCTAAAATCATTTCAAGTAGCAAGAAAACTCAACTAGCACCCCGGCCCTGCCGAGTCTAGCAATAATCGTAAAACTGGTGATTTAAATCATAATTTTACTTTCTTTTACACAAGAATATTCACAAGTTAGATCAACCATTTCCAAATTATTTCCATCAAAACGGGCCCCCGGGGCCATGCAAGGTTTAGAAAATAATGTCAGTAGGCCCGAAGCCCAAACCGTAGTAAAACACGGATCAAACCTCTTTATATGCATGGAAATGGTATGATCAAACACAATAGCTGCCCAGCAACTCACAATCAACCTATCGACCCTGCACAGGCCCACAGCTACTCAGCAAGCATAACCAGCCTAGAAGGATAATTCTATGCCCGGGACTTGCGGACATTCCCAAAATCCCACCTTCTATGTTCCAGAGTCAACAAGGTCTCACAGGACCACAAGGGTATATAAAATATATCGGCAAGTACTACAAGCAACGGAGGAACAAAAGTAGGCGTACATGAATAAAGGAAGCCCATTAATACAATTTTATCCTATATATGTGGAGTCTAGGGAAAATAAACCGTAACCTACCTGTCGTCCGATGACAAGCTCGAATCTCTCCGAAACGAAAATTAAACTCTAACTCGGGCTTGAATAACTTGATGTAATTACTCAGTTCTTTCGAGGAACAAATATATCGTCAAATTGATTTTCTCACAAAATGCCTCCTCGACAAAGGTTACCCAAATTAGTAGCAACTTAATAATTCCCTTTTTGAATAAAACACACAAGCAAAGAAGCCTATGGAATCAATTGAATAAGTTCCACACGTACAACAACCATATATGCTTTGCTCCCTTTTGTAATGAAGATAAAATACATATGCATATAGATATATATCCATATAGTAGACAACAAGTAGATTAATTTATAGTTATTTAGAAAGGATCAATGTTATGAAAATGCTAATATGGTGCCACCTTTAGCTAACACTTTGCTGGCCACTCCCTCCACCTACACGTGGAGTGGAGGTGGCAATTACAAAGGAACAAAAGAAATTCTTATCATGTTACTTATATATTCGGGTATTGCATAAATTCATGGTAAAATATATATAACTTTTTAAATATGCCATAATTAATAGAAAGTCATTTTAAATAAAACCTACTATATTATGATAATAATTTTCAACATAACTAAATTTACTATCTCCGTTAAAATATTACAATGTACAAAAACCTTATAAAATAAATACATATACCATTATATCGTAACAAAAATAGTTTACATAAACCTTTAAAATATTTTTAAAAGGTAATAATAATATAACATTTTACCAAATTCAACTTTCAAATAAAATATTTTCAAATACACGCGATGATAATAAATTCTCAAACTTAGGCTCGCAATTCACCATCGCACGATTTGATACTCAAGAACTCTCTTGGAACCATCCCTTATGTTTTCTCACTGTTTTAGAACTGAAATGGCATTTTAAAATGTGAAGTTGAGGCTTTAAATCGATTTTGACCCGACCCGGTTCGCGACCCGGTTCGCAACCCGTTTTCTGCCAGACAGTCTGCGGTAAAACAATCATAACTTTTTACTCCAAGATTAGTTGGACGTGAGGTTTTGTGAGTTGGAAACTAGACTCGTAGACCTTCGATTTGGTATTTTGGGGGACTTCTAACTCTTTATATATTGAGAGAAAAGCTCTGAGACATTTGACCCGAAGTTCAGAAAATTTATTAAAGAAACTTACGATAACTTTTGCCGACTTACTTGTCTTCAAAACTTATCATACGACCAAACAAATGGACCCGACACTGAACTACCGGTCCCGACAAGCCTTAAATGACTTGGGGCCGCTATAATCAAGCTCTAACGGCACAAGGAAAACATTTACGTGGAAATGACCGAAAGGGTCATTACACGTGCGATAGAGTTTAACTCTATTACCCTCTAATCTTTTCTTTATGCATTTTAGATTATGCCTCATTACCATGCTATGCCTCGCTGGGCCAATCCCCAAAATGTTGACCCTTCAATTCCAGACCTCGAGGTCACAAATACGGAGTTTAGAAATGCCATTCATATGCTATATCAAACTATGGCTGCTCAAGACTATCAGCAGTCTCCTATCCCAATCCACCCTCAAGGTTGAATAGCGGCCTGAGTTCGAGATTTCATTTGCATGAACCCACCTGAGTTCTTGGGTTCAAAAGTTGGTGAGGATCCACAAAATTTCTTGGATGAGGTAAAGAAGATCTTTGGTATGATCCAAGTAGGCGGTGTTGATTGTATTAAGATAGATTCCTATCAACTCAAGGACGTGGCTTATATTTGGTTCATTCAATGGAAAGATACTAGGTCTAGGGATATGGTCCCTATGACTTAGGAATGTTTTGTGAGGGATTTTATTGATCGATTCTTCACGAAGGAGTTGAGGAAAGCTAAGGTCAAAGAGTTCATGAATTTGAGGCAAGGTTCTATATATGTTTAGTAATACGGATTGAAGTTTACCCATCTTTCTAGGTATGCTCCTTCCATGGTGACTGACCCGTGGGATGAGATTAGTAAGTATGTTTATGGAGTATTGAATCTAGTAGAGAAGGAGTGTAGATCCTCAATGCTTTGGGTGACATGGATATTTCTCAACTTATGACTCATGCCCAATAGATTGAGGGAGAGAAGTTGAGAGAGATGGCAAGGGAGAACAAGAGGTTTAGGTCTGAGAGTTCTTATTTTGGCCATTATAGGCCCGGAGGCGGATATCACTCTTTGTTTCAAAAGAAATCATTAGGACTCATTCATTCTTTAACTAGTGCACCTTCCCAGGCCCTCAAGCCTCGTCATAATCTAACTGGTAGAGAATATGGTTCCTATTCATAGGGTAGTGTTGCAAAGGGGACTCTTTACCCTTCTTGAAACAAGTGTGGTATAAGTCACCTTGGCGAGTGTTTGTCTGGTAGAGAGGGATGCTTTTGGTGTGGACACGTTGGACACAGGATTAAGAATTGCCCATAACCTAAGATGGGTTAGGGAGGTAGAAGGACTTAGTCTGCTCCAGCAGCCCAAGGAAGTCGACTGGCCCATTAGGGCACTGCTTCTAGTTTTAGTGGTCAGCGCTAGAATCGCCTTTATGCCATGTACTCTCTCCAGGACCAGGAGAGTTCACCGAATATTTTTACTGGTATATTGAAAGTATTCTCTTTCGATGTGTATGATTTATTGGATCCCAGTGCATCCTTATCTTTTGTGACCCCTTATGTTGCTTGCAATTCGAGATTTGTCCTAATCATCTCTTAGAAACATTTTGTGTTTCTACTCCTGTTGGTGAGTAAGTCCTAGCCAAAAGGATCTACCATAATTTCCTTATCTCAGTCCTTCATAGAATAACTTCAACGGATCTAGTAGAGTTAGAGATGACTGATTGTGATGTTGTTCTTGGTATGGATTGGTTGTATGCAAGTTATGACTCGGTCGATTGTCGTACTTGAGTTGTTAATTTCAAGTTTTCGAATGAACCTCTATTAGAGTGGCAGGGTAGTCCTCCATCCTCGAAGGGTCATTTCATATCTTATCTTAAGTCTAGCAAGAGGATTTCTAAGGGTTATATTTATCATATAGTTCAGGTTATAGACACAGAGTATGAAAACTCATCTCTCCAGTCAGTTCCTATTGTGAGGAGTTTCCAAAAGTGTTTCTCGAGGATTTTCCCTGAGCCCCTCCCGAGCGGGAGATCGACTTTGGAATAGATCTTCCCTCTAGATATGCATCCTATCTCTATTCCTCCCTATAGAATGGCTCCAGTGGAACTTAAGGAATTAAAAGACCTTCTTGGTAAGTGTTTTATTCTACCCAGCATCTCTCCATGGGGTGATCCAGTCCTTTTTATGTGAAAGAAAGGTGGTTCCCTCAAAATGTGTATCGACTACCATCAGTTGAACAAGGTCACAATCAAGAATAAGTATCCGATTCCTAGGAATGATGACTTGTTCGATTAGCTTCAGGGTTCTAATTACTTCTCCAAGATCGACCTTATATCTGGTTATCATCAGCTTCATTTTCGAGAGTGTGACATTCCGAAGACAACCTTCAAAACTCGGTATGGTCATTATGAATTTGTGGTTATGTCTTTTGGACTAACGAATGCTCCTGCCACTTTTATGGATTTGATAAACTATGTGTTCAAGCAATATTTGGATATATTTATGATTGTATTCATTGATGATATTCTTATCTATTCTTGGACTGAGCAGGAGCATGCAGACCATTTGAGAGTGGTGTTGCAAACTCTCAAGGACCGACAGTTATTTGCTAAGTTTAGCAAGTGTGAGTTTTGGATGCAGTCTGTTGCTTTCTGGGTCATATTGTGACTAGAGATGGTATTCTAGTTGATTCTCAAAAGATTGAGGCAATAAAGAACTGGCCTAGACCTACTTTCCCATATGATACTAGGAGCTTTTTGGGTTTGGCTGGTTACTACAGGAGGTTTGTTGGAGGGTTTTCTTCCATTGCTGCCCCATTGACTCGATTGACTCATAATAAGGTGAAATTTCAGTGGTCTGATCTATGTGAGAAGAACTTTCAGGAATTGAAGACTAGATTGACCACAACTCCAGTGATGGCTCTACCAAAAAGTCTAGATGATTTTGTTGTGTATTAAGATGCTTCTAGGATTGGTTTGGGTTGTGTGTTGATACAGCATGATAGGGTGATTGCTTATGCTTCGAGATAACTTAATATTTATGAGAAAAACTACCCTACTCATGATCTTGAGTTAGCCGCCGTGGTTTTTGCTTTGATAATTTGGAGACACTACATGTATGGTACTCATGTGGATGTATTCACCGATCATAAGAGTCATCAGTATGTGTTCACACAAAAGTAATTGAATCTTTATCAAAGGAGATGGATTGAGTTTCTTAAGGATTATGATATGAGTGTGCTTTACCATCAGGGTAAGGCTAATGTCATGGCAGACACGCTTAGTAGATTGCCTATGGGTTGTGTGTCTTCGGTTGAAGACGAAAAGAAAGAATTGGCCAAGGATGTTCATCGACTTTCTCAATTGGGAGTTTGCCTTATAGATTCGACCAAAGGTGGTTTTATTATTCAAAATGATTTCGAATCATCTTTGGTAGGTGAAGCGAAAGAAAAGCAAGGCAGTGATCCTATTTTGCACAAGCTAAAGGGTGTCATCCATCAGCAAAGGGTAGAGGTTTTCTCCCAAGGGGGAGATGGCATGCTTCGATATCAGGGTTTATTTTGTGTTCTGGATATAGATGGGTTGAGATAGAGGATTTTGACAGAGGCTCATATCTCCAAGTATTCTATTCACCCTGTTTCCACCAAAGTGTACCATGACCTACGAGAAGTCTATTAGTGGAATGGCATAAAGAGGGACATATCAAGTTTTGTGGCTATGGGAATCCAACGTTGATTTTTCCTTTGGAGGATGTGGATGGGAAGGAAAACCTTACTTATGAGGAAGTTCCCATGGAGATTCTTGATCGACAGATTCAAAGGTTGAGAAACAAAGAAGTCACTTCGTGTTGGGTTCTGTGGAGATTTGATTAATGACAAAGTGACATGAAACAGGTAACTTAAGCTGGTCCATCAGTGCATAATCTCAATGAAGTCAACACCGTCCTAAAACTCACATCAGCTTGCTAGAAGACTGAATTTGGAAACTACAAATGGACATAATTGATGAAATCAAGTCAGCAAAGAAGTGTGGATATGAAGTCGAAGTTGAGTCAAACTACAACACTCAAGGAAGATATGAAGTTGAATGTAAATAGGAGTCTCACTTGAAGTTGAAGTCTATGCAAGTAGAGTTCGAATGGAAGAAGGAGTTCAAGTTGAAGAATAACTCCTTGAGGGGTATGCTTAAATAGCAAAGCTGCTACACTAAGCAATTACGCACTTACAGTGGGAAAAAAGGCAATTGTGAGATTGACTTTAGCAAGTGCAGCAAAGGCGACTGAAGAAACACGTAGAAGAACCTGGTCCTAAGTACAGAGTCTAGCTAAGGTATCATAGTAGTGATGAATTAGTAGTTGACTCTTTGAGTTGTAATCTTAGTTCAGTGTGTTATAAATTGAAATAGGATTGTTGTCTTCAAGTTGGGTTAACTCGAAGATTGGGGAAACACAAACCTTGGGTGGTTAGTGTTGTTAGGAGTTAGAGTTTATAATTCCTTTGTTTGTCATCGAGTTGTAACCTAAATTGTTGAGGCTCATTGTTTAGTGAAGTTTGGGGTTAAATCCTGTAGTGGTATAGGTCGTGGTTTTTACACCTTTGTGAGCCGGGTGGTTTTCCACATAAAATCACTATCTTATTTAGTTATTGTTTTTGTACTGTTGAAACACGTTAGGAAACCTCTTTTACTGATAGGCAACTCGTTAAGTTAAATATTTAACTTAGTAGGTCGTGCAGATTATAATTGGTATCAGAGCGGGTCTCTTAATTAAAGGCTAACACCTTAAGAACAAGATCCTAAAAATGAATTCTGCACCAGGCCTCCCCTCTTTAATGGATCGCACTTAATTTGGTGGAAAGCTAGAATGAAGGACTTCATTCAAGCTGAAGACATCGAACTATGGGATAGGATCATTGATGGTCCAACCATTCCGGTGAAGATGGTTAAAGGAGTTCATGTGAAGAAAGTTAGAAGTGAATACACTCCTGATGACCTCATTGCTCTCAAGAAAAATGATAAGGCAAAAAACATCCTAGTGTGTGGACTAGGTCCTGATGAGTACAATCGTGGGTCTAGCTGTACTACTGCCAAACAAATCTGGGATGCTCTGGTAAATGCTCATGAAGGAACAAGTCAGGTGAGAAAGTTCAGGGTTGCCTTGTTGTTCACTGAGTATGAAACCTTCAAGATGAAGGAAAATGAGTCACTATAAGACATGATAACTCGACTCACTACCCTTTTCAATGAACTATCATCCTTAGGAAAGGTTCTGACCATGGAAGCACAAGTTGACAAGGTTCTAAGGGTCCTACTTAAGTAAAAATGGGATGTGAAAGTCACAGCCATCAGAGAAGCCAAGGATCTCACTGATATGTCTCTAGATGAACTAGTTGGAAACTTGAAAACTTATGAAATGAATATGGAAAATACAAAGAAGGGGGAAGGATCCAAAGAAAAGTCCTTAGAACTCAAAGCATCTGAAAGCGATGATTCAGATTTTTATAAAGATCAAGTTGCATTTATGGCAAAAAACTTCAAGAAATTCTTCAAGAAAGGAGGCAGCTTTGACAAGAAAGGAATGGGTAGCAAGAAGCGGTCCACTCACAAAAGCCAGGGAGGATGCTATAAGTGTGTAAAGACTGACCACAAGGTGAAAGACTGTCCTCAATGGGAAATTGACTGGAGAAAAGAAAGGGTTGAAAAGGAAGAAAAGATGAAATCTAAGAAGAAAGAAAAGGAGGACTATACTGTGGTGGCTACCTGGGGATCTAGAGCTGAGGAATCTGATGATGATGAAATAGATGAAACTGCATTCATGGACATTGAAGACCCATACATGGAGGAGGAAGAAGAAGAGGTCAATCTTGAGGTAAGTTTTCTTGAACTTAAAGATAAGTTACACCTTTTTTCTAAAAGAAAACTCATTGCTCTAATGAATGCATTGATTGAAGACTATGTTGAACAAACTTCTGATAAGAACCAATTGTTCAGTGCTCTTGCAAGCCAAAAGTTTGAATATATTGATCTTGAGACATGCAAGACTGCCACTGACAAAGAAAATGGTGTCCTAAAGGAACAGGCCAGTCAACTTGATTCAATCAACCTAAGTCTAAAATCAAAAATCTTGAAAAATGCAATCTCTAAAAAGGGCAAAAATGAGATGAGTAACAGTCAAGAGCTATCTGAATCAGAACAAAAGACCATCAAAGAAAGCCTTCTCTATGAAATGGAAAAAGTAAGAAAATTGAGTCTAGAAAACTCCAGGATAAAGCTTGATCTTGAAAGAGAAAATAGGTGGACTAACTCATCTAGAATAGTTAACAAATTAGGAGAAAGGACTCATAATGAAAAAGCAGGTCTAAGATTTCATAAAGAAACACTTTCCACTAAAGACTTGTGTTTCATTTGTCGACAGCTGGGGAACCCTATCACTAAGTGTCCAACTGTAGCCTGGTACACAAATAAAAACATTAAGCAGGCCAAGAAAAACAGTTCTGAATCTGTGATAAGGAACAGGTCGATTAACATGTTGCCTCAATGGGCAAGAAGAAACTTGATTCATCCTTTTGTGCATAATAAAGGACCCAAGCTTGTCTGGGTTCCTAAAATTAACCCTTAAAACTGTTTTGCAGGTGAAAGTGAAAGGGAGCAAGAAGCATTGGTATATGGATAGTGCTTGCTCAAGACACATGACATAAGACAAAGGAAAGTTCCTTTCACTCACCTTAATCAAAGGGGGAAATGTATCTTTTGGAGGAGGCAAAAACGGTATAGTTACTGTAGTTGGAAAGATTGGTAAATCCACAACAAAGGAAGTTGAAGAAGTGTACCATGTTGATGGGCTGATGCATAATCTACTCAGCATTTCTCAGCTATGTGACAAAGGTAATAAGGTAACTTTCACTTCTACAGGTTGCAAGGTCAAGAGGATAGACCCCAAGGAGGTTGTTCTGACTGCACAAAGGTATAAGAATGTATATAAAGTTGATATCTTGGGAATGCCTTGTACTAACCTGACTTGTCTCAGTGTAATTGATTGTGACCCCTTGCTATGGCACAAATGACTTGGGCATGCTAGTTTGAAACAGTTGAACAAACTTGCTTCAAAGGACTTAGTTATAGGCTTGCCTAAAACCAAGTTCAAGGATGAACAAGTCTGCAGTGCCTGTGTAATGGGTAAGCAAGTAAGAACATCTTTCAAAACAAAAAACATGGTAAGTACCACCAAGTGTCTTGATATAATCCATATGGATCTGTTTGGACCAATGAGAGTATGAAGCACAGAAGGCAAAAGGTATGTATATGTTCTTATTGATGACTACTCTAGGTACACTTGGACTTTGATTTTAGCATCCAAAGAGGATGCCTTTGAAGTCTTCACCATTTTTGTTAAGAAAATGGAAAAGAAACTAGGCTCCTCCTTGATATCCATAAGGTCTGATCATGGCACAGAATTTGAAAATGCCAACTTCCTAGAGTATTGCTCCTCTAGAGGTATAGATCATAACTTCTCTGCTCCTAGAACCCCTCAGCAAAATGGAGTAGTTGAGAGAAAAAATAGGACCTTAGAGGATATGGCTAGGATAATGATGATAGCAAGAAACCTTGCTAAAAATCTCTGGGCTGAGGAAATCAGCACTGCTTATTACATCATAAATAGGTGCATGACCAGACCCCTGATAGATAAGACTCCCTATGAACTTCTTAAGGGGAGGAAACCAAATATCTCCCATCTTAGATAGTTTGGTTGCAAGTGTTATGTTCATAATAATGGGAAAGATAATCTTATTAAGTTTGATGCTAGAAGTGATGAGGGGATATTCTTAGGATACTCTCTACAAAGCAAGGCATATAGGGTTCTGATTAAGATTACAGGATGTGTTGAAGAAAGTGTGCATGTAGTCTTTGATAAATCTACTATTTCTACTAACAATGATATGCAGTTTGAAAGTTACACTGATGACAGTCCGCAGGAACAGGTTGCACAACCCGGTCCATCTAGTGGACAAGTACTTGGCACATCGATAGGGGGAACATCTACTGACACACGTACAGGTGGAACAACTGAGGGTACAGCGACAGGGGGAACACTCAGTCATGATTCACCTGCTGAACCTTCACAAAGGATAGTACTGAAAAGCTACAAGTACCAAGACTCTCATCCTATTGACAATGTTCTTACAGACTTGACATGTGGGATCACTACCAGATCAGGTCTTAAGAACTTATGTGCTTTTGAATCCTTTTTGTCAATGATTGAACCAAAAAAGGTAAAGGAAGCACTGCTTAATGAGGATTGGATAATGGCTATGCAAGAAGAACTCAACTAATTTGAAAGAAGCAAGGTGTGGCACCTGGTTCCTCCACCCAATGATAGAACTGTAATTGGCATAAAATGGTTGTACAGGAACAAGCTTGATGAAGATGGAACAGTTACAAGAAACAAGGCACGTCTGGTGGTCCAAGGATACAACCAAGAGGAGGGAATTGACTTTGATGAGACATTTGCACCAGTTGCCAGACTTGAAGCAATCAGGCTACTTATTAGTTTTGCTGCCTTTATTGAGTTCACCTTGTATTAAATGGATGTGAAGAGTTCCTTTATGAATGGAAATCTCAAGGAAGAAGTATATGTGAAGAAACCACCCGGATTTGAGAGCACTGAATTTCCAAATCATGTGTACAAGTTGGACAAGGCACTATATGGACTGAAACAGGCCCCAAGGGCTTTGTATGAAAGATTGTCCAAGTTCCTCTTGAAGAATGGGCACACTAGAGGTAAAATTGATAACACCTTGTTTATGAAAAATAATGGCAAAGATCTGCTGATTGTACAGATGTATGTTGATGACATCATCTTTGGGTAAACTGATGCAAAACTGACTCAAGAATTTTCAAAGCTGATGAATGGTGAGTTTGAAATGAGCATGATGGGAGAGCTCAACTTCTTCTTAGGACTTCAAATCAAGCAAACCCTAACTGTAACTATGATTCATCAGCAGAAATATGTGAAGGAGCTGCTCAAAAGGTTCAAGATAGAGGAAGCAAAGGAGATTGACACACCAATTGCCACTGCCATAAAACTAGACTTGGATGAAACAGGTCCATCTGTGGATGCAACACTATATAGAGGTATGATTGGGTCCCTTTTGTACCTTACTGCCAGTAGACCTGATATAGTCTTTAGTGTGGGGTTGTGTGGAAGATTTCAAGCAAACCCAAAAGAATCTCACATCAAAGCTGTCAAATGAATCTTGAGGTATCTGAAGGAAACCACTGATTTAGGACTATGGTATCATAAAGGAAGTAATTTTGCACTTGTGGGGTATGCAGATGCGGATTATGTAGGTTACTTGATAGATAGAAAAAGCACCACAGGTATGGAACACTTCCTTGGATCATGTCTGATCTCCTGGTCCACTGCTGAGGCTGAGTATATGGCTGCTGGTTCATGTTGTGCTCAATTTTTTTGGATCAAACAATAGCTATTGGATTTTGGCATTGATGTACATTGTGTTCCAATTTTTTGTGATAATACTAGTGCCATAATATTGCAAAAAAATTGGTCCAACATAAAAGAACTAAACATATTGACATAAGACACCACTTTCTCAGAGATAATGTAGAAAAGGGTCTCATCTCAATCATGTTTTGTCCTACTGAGGAACAAATAGCTGATATATTCACCTAGGCATTAAGTAGGGAGCAGTTTGAAAAGAATAGGTTAGACTTGGGGATGATTAAGATTTCCTGATTCACCCTCAATGATTGCCTAGATTATATGGCTAGTGTCAAGTATTATTAGTCAAAATTGTTAGTTAATTTAGTCTTACACATTTAGTTGTGTGTCCCAATTCCAGATATTTTACTATGCTAACAACATTTGGTGTTAAGATTGTGCAGAGACATGGTCCAAGTGAGTACCAAACTTACCTTCACAAGCCCCTCTGTCAGGTATGTTTTACTTTGTGCTTTGTCAGTATGTACCTAAAATGACACAGCTGAGCACTCATGTTCTATATTAATTACCGTCTAAATGTCAATGTCAAATCACAACCGTCAAAACTCCAAATGTCTCCATTTTTATAAAAAATGGGCTATCACCGCCTTCACATCACTGTCACATCCCCCATTCTAATTGGTCTCTCTTCAATGCACAACTCCTAGACTAACATGGTTCATATTCCCTCCTTCCTATAAAGTGTCATCTCTCTCTCTCTGAACTCTTCATCCTAAATTCCTATCTGTCTTGGCCTCTTCTACCTACTACAATGGATGCCACCTCACCCCAATCTACTGAGGCTATGAGCTAAAATCCCTTAGCAATGGTGGTGCACGAAAGTGTAGTGGCTGCTATAGAAATCCCTCCCTCCATATCTTTCAAACTATCTGATTTTGCGGCATGGAATAACTTCAAAAATCGGTTCTCCGACTTTCAAAATACCCCTCTCTTTCCTCAAGTTCCATTATCCACTGGATTGGATATTTCTCCTCTCCGAATATCATCTGCAGAAAGGATCCCTCTTCCTCAATTGGTCCCTACCAAAACCCGCTCTAGGCTTAAGAAAAGATCAGGAGACTCTATCTTGATCCTCGACGATGAACCCACTTTTGAATCCTCCTCTCCATCTGTTCCAATTAGAACTCCCTAAACCAAGAACAAGAAACCCAAAGAAGATGTTGTTTTGTCTGATGCACTCAAAGCTTCTAAAAAGATGCGCTCCACCCGCACTTCTCTTCCTCCACAACCCATTCCTTCTGATGATGACTTACTTCTGAGTCAAGTTCGGCACTCCAACACACAAAAGTGAACTTTAGTCAAACCAACTACTAGGAAAGCCACTCCGTCCACCTCCATACCCATGAAAAGAACCCCTCCCCGATCTAATCCTAGGACAAAATCCGCATCTAAATCTCGCCAATTGAAATGCTCAGACCGAACTGGCCCATCTGGTAAACCTGACTCTGAGCACTTGGATGATAACTCCTGCGATGACATTGACACTTCGAGCATCACTGATGCACATATGTTGCATGTTCTCCACTTCCAACATCGCTCAGTCATTCAAGGAAAGGTTATGACAGGATTTGGTAGCCCTGAGATGGGTATTGTGCTGGGTAAGATAGAAGCCCAAGATTGGTATGAACTTTTTCTACAAGGAACGATTCAAAGAAATTTAGTATGCCTGAGGTCACTGAATTCTATACAAATGGGGTTGAGCAGGGACAACTGTTTGAAACCACTGTTCATGGTGTCTCTATCAAATTGATGGCTGCAGATGTTTCAAGAATCTTGGGGGTTCCCACGGGGGTTGGGACCACTATCTCAAGTTTGAGTGGCATCCTCTAGACAATATGGCCTAAGTTTTAGAAATTACCAGGAAGTTCTCTAGTCGGCAAAATCTTACTCAACATAGGAGGGTGCAAAAAATGGAGATGTCCATACTTCATCAATTATATTTTGACTTGGTCCACAAGGTCATCACACCGAGAATGGAAAGGCGAACTGAGGAAAACTACTTGGATTTGACAATCATGGAACTCCTGGACACTAAGGTGAAGATTGATTTGCCAAGCTTGATCATTAAGAACATGCAGAGGGTGCTCGAGAAGTATGATAAGATGCATGCTCTCCCTTATGGGTTATGGCTGGGACAAATTTTTGATGACCACTCCGTCCCCGTCTAAGTGTGGACGTTCAAAACCATGATGGATGTTCTTGGGCAAGTGAACCACTCGGCTCTACCTGCTTCAATGAGGAAAGCGGACACTCCTATGCAGAGACTGAGGAATGCTTTGGCTGATAAAAGTGATGAATTGGAGATGGCTCAGGCTGCTCATGTTGAAGAGAAGATTGCCCTTCAGGCACACATCCTGGCCTTGAAGGCTGAACTTGAGCATGAATGGGCTTAAAATGCTGATACTCTCTGCCGATTGACATAACTACTCCCACCTTCTCCACCATCCCCTCCTGCCTCCACATCCTAGTCCTTCTCTAATCTAGTCTTTGTCCTTCTAGTTGCTGAGTTTTTATGTATTACATTTTGGTACATGCTAGGATAAGCTCTTTGTAAAGCATGTATTGACAAGGTTAATGAAATGTCTAGTTTTTGCACACCTAATATGATTTCTTGCCTTCTTTTAATGTTGTCCTTGTGCTGGCTTGTTCTTTATCTGTTGAATTGACGATGGCCCCAGTGGCCATGAATTGACTATCTGCTTTGTTTTTGGCTACTTTATTACTGCACTTCTGTCAGCTTTTCAATGATGCCAAAAGGGGGGAAAATGGGGTCATGTAATATTTATAACCCATAACCTAACCTGTTCTACTCACATGTTTCAAACTCGAAGCTGTATGTAACAAGACTCAAAGGCAAGGAGTTTGTCATCATCAAAAAGGGGGAATTTATTGGGTTCTATGGAGTTTTGTTTAATGACAAAGTGACATGAAATATGTAAGTGAAGCTGGTCCATTTGTGCATAATCTCAATGAAGTCAAGATCGTCCTAAAAGCCACATCAGCTTGCTAGAAGACTGAATTGGGAAACTACACATGGACATAATTGATTAAATCAAGTCAGCAAAGAAGTGTGGATATGAAGTCGAAGTTGATTCAAACTACCACACTTAAGGAATACATGAAGTTGAATGCAAATAGGAGTTTCATTTGAAGTAGAAGTCTATGCAAGTAGAGTTCAAGTGGAAGAAGGAGTTCAAGTTGAAGAAGAACTCCTTGAGGAGTATGCTTAAATAGCAGAGCTGCTACACTAAGCAATTACATACTTACGGTGAGAAAAAGGCAATTGTGAGATTGACTTTAGCAAGTGCAGCAAAGGCGACTTAAGAAACACGTAGAAGAACCTGGTCCTAAATACAGAGTATAGTTAAGGTATCTTAGTAGTGATGTATTAGGAGTTGATTCTTTGAGTTGTAATCTTAGTTCAGTGTGTTATAAACTGAAATATTATTGTTGTCTTCAAATTGGGTTAACTCGAAGTTGGGGAAACACAAACCTTGGGTGGTTGGTATTGTTAGGTGTTAAAGTTTATAATTCCTTTGTTTGTCATTGAGTTGTAACCTAAATTGTTGAAGCTCATTGTTTAGTGAAGTTTGGGGTTAAATCTTGTAGTGGTACAGGTCATGGTTTTTACACTTTTGTGAGCCGGGTGGTTTTCCATGTAAATCACTGTCTTATTCAGTTACTGTTTATGTACTATTGAAACACGTTAGGCAACCTATTTCACTGATAGGCAACTCGTTAAGTTAAATAACTATTTTAGTAGGTCATGCAGATTATTACTTAGGTAAAGGTCCTTTGGAGAAATGAGCTAGTTGAGGGAGCTACTTGGGAAGCGGAGGAAGCCATGAAAGCCAAGTACCCTCATCTCTTCCCTTCTGATTCAGTTTCAACTTGAGGTATTAGTTTCCTCCTTTCCCTCTGATTCTATTCCATCAATTTTTCTCATGATCCTAGCATGTGTTCATGTTTTCTGAAGTTAGTTCAACCATGTTTTAAGTTGAAAAGCTCATTTTTCATGTTTATCCTTGAGTTTTCATGTTTTGTTGCATGGTTAGGCTATTTTCTCTTCAACTTTCCTTGCTTAGTCTTCATTCAAGGACGAATGATCCCAAGGGGGAGATATTGTAACACCACAAAATCCGATCCAGCTTTTAAACTTAGAAAATCTGAGAATTTTTAATTTTCCTAGAATTATGGGTCCAAACCACGGACCGTGGTTTGAACAATGGGCCATGGAATGGAGTTGTGGTTTGCCTTCTGTAGGATTATCCTCTTGTCTGAGAACCACGAGTGAATTCTATAAACCATAGTTCATTTTACTGACCGTCTTGTCCACTCGTGGAATCAAACCTGAGGGTTACCTCTTTCCCCTTGAACCACGAGTGACTTCTACGGACCGTAGTTTGAACTATGGACCATCCTATCGACCTGTGGAACTTGATATGAGGTCTACCAAGTTCCTTGAGAATCACGAATTAGTCTAAGGACCGTAGTTTGAACTACGGTCAATCCTGTTGACTAGTAGAGTCAGATCTGAAGCCTGCCATTTTGGCCAAGAACCATGAGAGGCAACCACGGGCTATGGTTTAGTCTACGGTCCGTAGATCTCACCAGTGGAACCTGAAGCTAAGCTTTTAATTCAGTTTTTTCTAGCTTTTACCCAGGGGTATTTTTGTAATCATCCACTCTTTTAACTCTTAAGTGAGGTCGTTTTGACCATTTTTAGTAGGGTTTAATTCCCTAATAGCCTAAACTCTTCTCATTCTATGCAGTTCTATTCCAAAAGAAGATAGAACTCCTTCAAGCTCCAAGATCAAGTCTCCATTTCTTTTCATCTTAGATCAAGCTAGCTTCTAACTGGTATGTGGGTATTCAATAAGGGAATTCCTTCACCTTTATGCCCAAAATTCATGATTTTTTACTTTGATTTATCAATTAGTGAAATTAGGGTTCTTACCCAAATTGGGAAAAACTTATGGCTTTAGTTTTAAAGCTTCAATTCATGATTTCTCATTACTTATCTATGATTTTTTTGAGGTTCCTTAATTGATTTCAAAATCTCATGCATTAAAGATTATTTCTAGCCTGATTCCATTGAATTGCATGATTTCAAGTGAAAATTGGCATCTTTAGATAACATGGCCTTATGCATTTATGAAAGTGCATGCCTAATTCTTCAAGTTATGAATTTAGAAAGAAAAGTATGTTTTGAATTATGGTTATGCTAAGTTTTAAGTATTTTAAAGCATGAATTGCATCACATCAAATATGTTCCTATATTTTATGAAAAGGTTGGGAATCTAGATATGTCTACCTAAGCTATGTGAATTGCACGATATCAAATATACCCTTATGCTTTTCAAATAGATTTGGCATCAGATATGTCACAAGTATAAGTTGAGCTATAAGTATGTTTTAGAAGTAGTATTGAGCACCGAGTTGGATTGGGTGAGCGTACCCCTTGTATATCCCAGAACTATGTTCCACCGCAGGTTCTATAAGTCCCCTTTGTGGGTATCAGACACCGTGTTCACACTAGTTATGCCTTTATACCATGGAAAGGTATATTGGGTCCTTTCGATGGGGTGGATACATCGGATTCTATATAGCTCACATGGTCTATGTTGGTTAGAGAACCTCCCACCGAAGAAGTTTCATGTTTTAAAAATGTATTTGACTCTTGGTCAAATTTTAGACTTGCTACTTATGATTATATTTTCAGTTTATGATATTGCATTGAGTCATTTACATTATAGTTTTATGGTTATAGCATGAAATAAGTTTTATAGCATATCTAGCATGATTACTCAGATTTTGCATATCTCATATACTTAGTATATCCTATAGTACTGATGCATATCTTGCACTGCATCCTCTTGATGATGCAGATTCAGGTTCGGGTTCTCAGATTCGTGGCTAGAGATTAGCCGGTGTCCAATCTTCAACTGGTGAGTCCTCATACTTCGAGGACTAGTATCAGTTGTCTATATTTATGGTTTCTATTTAGTATTTGGAGTTAGCTGGGATCTTGTCTCAGCAACTCATTGTTTAGTTTAGAGGCTTTCAGACATAGTAGAGATTTTGTGTTTGGGTTTCAGATTCTGTTATGTTACGTCTGAGCTATTGATCACTCAGTATATTTATCTCTTTAGTTTGATGATTTCGTTAAGTTTATTTATGTTTTTTAAGTAATGCTTTAGCCAAGGGTTAACTTTGGGCACTTGTGGTCCCGGGTCCCGTATTACGCCTAGGGGGTTGCCTCGGGGCGTGACATCTTGATACTCCAGAGTTTGTCCGCTTCTCATGTCTGTCTTATTTTCGCTCCGTTGATTGTAGTATTCGTTGTAGTTGATAGTATCACCCCTGTGGTCCTGTGTGGCCTTGTTTTTGACTCTGGATAATAGATGGTGGGTTATTTGGGAATGTCCGTGAGTCCCAGACATCGATATTGTTATTATAGAGCTGGTTATATTTGTTGTAGATGTTGACAACCAATTTTGTCCAACCTTTTTGTCATTTTACTCATTTGAGCGTCTATTTTGTTCACAAGGCCAAAAACGCTATTTTTACTTACTTTTAAATTATTTTATGTTATTAAATATTATTCGCATTATTTTAGTACTATTTTATGATTACTACTACTACTACTACTACAATTACTATTATTATGATTATTATTATTATTATTGTTGTTGTTGTTGTTGTTATATCAATCTTTAGTTGCAAATGTATTATATTTTATTTACTTACTCTTTTGCATTTATCTGATCATTTTTTTATAAATACTTGGGCAAATATTTTATAGTTATTTTTCGTTTTATCGTGAATACTGTTAAATTATTTTTGATTGCAAAATATAATTTTTTGTGTTACTAAATTTAATAACATTTTTCTTAGTAATTTAGTAGTTACTCTTTTTATATAATTTAGTAGAATCTATTTTGACTCAAATATATTGAGTCCAAATTTCAAATTTTAAATTTGGTCAAATTTCTTTTTGTATCCATAAAGTCTTCCTAAATATTCTTTTTTTTACATGGAAGAATATATTTTTTCCACAAAATTGCTCCAAACAGAGAACATTACCTTACTCCATTTCCCACGTAGTTTTCTCCAAAAATTACTCCCACCAACTATTTTTTTTCCTATTTCACTCCTTCCTCCCAACGTTTGTTTCAGCCTCTTCTTCTATATAATATCATTTTTTCTCTGGAGAGGACGGACAAAATTCTTCCCTGAACCCATCTCCACAAAGCTACCAACATCACATCGCCTTCTTTGTCCCATCATAGAAACCTCGACCAGCTCCACCCAATACACCATTGAAATGACCACCATCTCCACCATGAAAACACCATGAAAGACCTGCTACCAGCACTCCAACACCTCATCATATTCACCATAAATAAGACACAAAAACGCAACCATGGAAACTCCATAGCTAAACCCCATCCCGATAGTAACACCACCTTGATTCCGTTATGAATCACATGTCGTTGAATCTCAGTTGTGATTTGGTTTCAGATATTTCCCCGTGAAGTTTTAGTTCAGGAATGATGTCACTTGGAGTTCAACCACGGGAGAGAAGGAATCAACGCATAAACTAAAGCATAAGTACTGGAATTGTTCCCCCAAGCGGTGTCAGGTTCGTTTTAGAATATGATGACAACAAAGGCTGGCTATAACTGACTTATTATATGAAGCACACATAGCTTTATTAAAAAATAAAGCAATGTATTACTCCATTCTTTTCTAATTTTATATGTCACCCTTTTAAAAATCTCAAAGACTTGACGACTTTTTACTGTTGTGTTAAATCTTAAATATATATTACTATACTTACAATTTGAACATCAAAATATTTTAAAGCTTTATGTGACTTTGTAATCCTAAAATATTTATATAGCACTCTGAAATCTTTCTTACAAATTTTTAAAGTCTTGTTTTAAGATATTTAAGAGGGTCGATCATACAAAAATAGAATAGAGGGATTAACATCGCATTGGGCCCATTTTCAGCCTCGCCATACCTGATCTCACTTTCTCTCTCTCTCTCTCGTGCACTCTCTATCTTATCTTTATGGTATGTGTTGTTAATTTATTATTTATTTTAGTCTCTAACATTATATTTTCCACTAAAATTAAGGTGGCATACACTTTACTAACCATTTCTTTTCTTTTGTGAGATTTTATAATTAATGGGGTCAGTTAGAGCACACTATGCTAAACGGAGAATAATCAAATGTATTTTTATTAATTCAATGTTTTGCCAACAAGGTTAGACTCTTGGTCTAAACATTCTTTATGTCTCTGAATACTTAGTTGTGATTGTAGAATAAATTTATTTTGTTATTATATTTTTATGCCATCTGAGTGCTTTATATATTTTTTTTGGAAGAGACTAGGTTAGCTTCTATCCTTTACTCTTTTGATTTTTATGTTCTAGTTTGAAGGGTCATTTTCATGTTTACGCCTTTTTTGTACTGCTAAAGCTTTCCTGTAGTGGCCTCAAGTCATTTATGAATTGATGGGATCGGTGGTTCAGTGCCCTGGTCGTTCGTTTGGTCATTTTGGCCGTTTTCCTGTTTTAGAGCCTTAACTTAGAATATCATTGACTTTAGTCAACATTCTTGGTAAACATGCTCAAAATCGAATTCCAATAGTTCCATTCGCTCTAGAGCATGGATTTTGGTCTGGATGGACCCTGGGTCGGGTTTTGGGAGCTTTCGGTTTAGTTTTGTCTGGATTTTTGTATTTTAGCCAAGTTGAACTTGAAAATTAGACTTTGGTCAACATTCGGAGAAGACAGCCTCAGATGGAAATTTTGTCCATGCTACTAGCTCCGGAATGTCGACTTTGGGCTAGGGGAACCTTTGGTTCTGGTCCCGAGGCTTCTGGACTTATTTTGTGGAATTGAGTTCCGAGTTAGTTTTGGGCATGGGGTCCACTTTTCCTTAAAACTATCTCCGTTGGTAAATTTCTTGATTTCATGGAGTCCGGAATCTCATTTCCACTCAATTAGCTCTATTGGTTTGTGATTAACGGGTTTTGACTGTGCCCGGAATGCCCTGTAGAAGTTTAGAAAATTGTAGATTTTTCTGTTGCAGACCAGCTTTTTATAGCTGTTGGCAGCTTTATTTTCAGCTTTTGCTCTCATCTTTCCAAGTCGTTTTCTCCACTATTTTTACACCAAATTCCTTCAAATCTTAACCTGCTCTTACCCATAACTGTGAGGAATAATTGTTGCTAGTCCGGGTGTATTTCTTGGCCTCTTGAATAGGTAAAATCTCTTGTTAACTTCTGTTAATTTCCACAAATTTCATTATTTAAAATCTTGGTTTTCACAATTTTCAGCTTATTTCTTTCACTTCTTTCAACTCCAACTTCATTTTTCTCAACTCTAATTACTCAAGAACAGTGTGGGCTCGTGGGAATTCTCCAAATTATCGTTAATCTCGCTCCTTTATCATTGGTAAGCCTCTTCTTCTTCAAGCCTTGCTCTTCTCTTCAAGCCCAAAAACCTCCATGGTTGAGGCTCTTACAAGCTTGATTTTTCTTGGATTAAAGTTGCATTGGAGAGCTTGATTGTTCGTGGTAACTGTAGTTCCAGTCCGTGGTCGATTCTTTCTTCCAAATTGGTTCATTTTTGCCCTTGAAAATCGCAATTCTCCACTTTTATTCTCATGAATTAGTAGTACTTCAGGTCTATTTTGAGCCCCGAAACGAACTCTATTTGCTCTCAAATTTTGATCATAGGTTCCTAAATTACCGCGGACATAATTGTAAATTTTATTTTCTGTTTTACTGTGCGGGCTCAGAGGGTCATTCTTTTACCCATTTTTTGGCCCAATTTTTTGTATAGCAATATGGGTGTCGTTCTTCTCGTGTTGACACCTAGATTATGTTCTTGATAGCGTGGCATTTTTTTGAGGCTATTCGGAAGGGGAAGGCATACGAGCGACGGTTCATGTTTGCAATTCGGCCCTGAGGTAGGTTACGATTTAAACTCCTTAGACTTTGCATATATAGAATAAAATTATACTAATGGGTATCCTTGGGTTGGGCTTACTAGTTGGTACCACAGACCTTGACCGCTTTATCCATGTCCCATTCCTTTTCTTCCTCCGATGATTGTGGTTTTTTCTATAGATGATATTATCACCCTTGTTGTCCTGTGTGGCCTTGTTTGACTTTGGAACATAGATGGTGGGTTATATGGTAATGTCCATAAGTCCCGTGCATCATTATTATTGTTTTAGAGCTGGCTATCTGTGTTGTAAAATGATTGGAGCCTGTGCACGGCTGATAGATTGATTGTGGGCTGGGGGCCACTGTTGTCATTGTGTATACCATTCATCATGCATATAGAGGGAATTTCTTCATGATTTTACTACAGTTGCTTAATTTTCAAACCTTGCATGGCCAGTGGGGCTCATTTTCAATGAAAATGATTAAAAAAGGGTTTTGGTACCATTTTAATGGATCCTCTTGGGGTAAGGGGGAATTAAATGATGTTTTATCACTATTTCTAATAATACTAGACTCGGCGAGGTCGAGCGCTAGACTTGTTTTACTACAACTTTTGTGGTGATGCTAAACTCGGTGGGTCCGTGCGCTAGGACTATTTGATTTACTGATTTAGACCTAGATACTCTACAAGCAGCTTTACTTGGGGATTTTTGAGATCTCGGGGCATCTAGTATGTTGGTCGGGGGCCTCCAAGGACCTTATTATTCTGGACTAGGGGCTACATGCTGCGAGTGCCAGAGAGAGGGGAGGGTATACGACATAGTAGAGGTATACAGGTGTGACCTTTTATGGATCCCATCTCTTGGGCCTTATAGGACGCCAGAGGTGGGTAACATACAATTCTACTATTACTCTTGGCTTAGCATGGCATATCATACCATTTATTTGTGTGAGGTTCCACCCATGTTTGCTATTTGTTGATTGTATGCTCTAGTAGTATGGGATGTCGGAGGGTTCGTATACACTTGTTTGTGTTCCTTGGGTGTATGGGCGCCTGTGGGACTGTAGGTAGACTTATTGTTACTATTTCACTGTATTGGTTCCTATTGTGGTTCTCATACCTTTGGATATCGTTGAGGTTAAACTTGGGCTTCCAGCTGTTGAATTCTTCACTTAAGATTGCATGCTTAGTTGGGTTATCATTCCTTGTATTCGAGCATGTTTACTATTTTCTTCCTCTCCTTCTCTATTTGTTGAGGTTACCGGTATACTGCCTATTTTCTAAACTCTTCTTTGTATACTTGTTTTTGCGAGGATCTTATGTACCTGTTTCTTTCTTTTTCCTGTGATGTGTATTCTTTTAGCTAGCCATATGTATTGTTCCTGCTTTTATTCCTTTAGTTCTAGCTTTTGTGTACTTATTAATTGCCTTCTATGACTAATTATTTTCTATTCTGCTTATTACTGCTCTTTTATCTTATATGTGCCCAGTCGGCCTATGATACCTATTGGGTACCGGTTTCCAATTGGTGCTCATACTACACTCTACATCTTCTGGTGCAAATCCTAGTAAGGGCCATCACCGTTAGCTCATTGGAGACTCATTTGAGGAGCGTTTTTTTAGATATTTCAGACTGCGAGTGAGCTCTTGGCAACTGGAGCTCAGATTTTACTTATCTTTTATATCATGTACTCTATTACTACTCGAACACATCTGTATATATTATTTTAGATCTTTTTTACTCCTTATATGTAATTCTGGCTCTATACTATGATACCAGGTTTTGGGGTTTTGTTTTAGCTTTCGCAAATGTATATATATTCCTGTATCTACTTTCTTCAACTTATTTCCCTTGCTTTCACTTATTTATATCATTCCTCCGCTACTGTGGTAGATTATAGCCCATTACTAACTATTTTTGGCTACAGGGATTGGTTCACCTATTGGGGAGTTATAGGTGCCATCATGACCGAGAAATCAGGTCGTGACAGCTTGTTATCAGATCCTAGGTTCACCAATATCATCGGTATAGGATCCAAAGTCTAGTAGAGTCCTGTGGATCAAGGCGGAGAGGCCCATACTCAATCTATTGGAGGCTATAGTCACATCTTAAGAAATATGACTCTCTTATTTGCTTTTGTATCATGCGTAATCCTTGGGAATTTCTTGAAATATCACTTGTTCTCGTTCATTCTTCTGCAGATGGCTCGTATGAGGTCATCGGCATCAGGTGGAGATGAGCCTCTGACTCCAGCTAGGGGGTGGGAGGTCGTAGAAGTAGGGGTCGAGCACGTCCCCGAGCAGCGGTAGCTGCTAGAGTTGAGATAGGGCCCGATCATGATCATGAGCTAGAGTTTGCTCTCGAGCAGCATGTGGACCAGGGGGCATCCCAGGTACCACCAGCTCCAATGCATACTTAACCCCTAGCTCAGTCTTCAGATATTCAGGGCTTACTGTTACAGTTGTTGGGTATGATTGGAGAGCGGCCTTCTAAGGTAGCACAGACATCCGCTTAGGGGGTGGCCCTGGGTGCACTGAGTTAAGGAGCACAACTTATTACTAAGGCTCCCCGTGCTGAGTTTATTCCGGTCCCATCAGTTGCACAACATCTTTCTCCTCGCCCAGCTATGACAGAGATTGAGTAGAAGGCATTGGGTAAATTCTTTTGAGGTTTGCTGGTACTTCTAGGAAGGACCCCCATGACTTTATTACTATTTGTGAGGCGATGATGCACCATCTGGGGTTATTTGAGACTCATGGGGTTGGCTATACTACATATCAGCTAGAGGGCCCATCAAAGTTATGGTGGAGGTCCCAGGTTTCTTGCAGACCATCATCATCACCTCATTTGGCTTGGTCCGAGTTTTAGAAGGCCTTTATGGCCAAGTTCTTACCTCAGAGCAACAAAGAGAGGCGGAGAGAGGAGTTCACCAGACTTACTCAGGATACCATGACCGTCTAAGAGTATGAGACCCGTTTCCATCAGCTTGCTCATTTGGGGCGATGATTATGCCTACTGAGTCTGATAGAGTTTGTAGATTTGTTTGGGGGCTACGCAGAGAGTTTGAAAAGCCTACAGAGATATGAGTTGGTATTGATCGGTCATTTCAGGCTATTGCAGACTATGCATATACTATAGAGGATTTGCTTCATTATGACCCTGAGGCCAAAGATAAGAGGCCTCGACATTAGGGTAGCTACAGTGGTTCTAGTTATGGTGGTAGGGGTTCAGGCCAGTGGGGCTGAGGTCATCAGCCACAGAGGCACTAGGGTCTGTCTTATCGACTGGTTCAAGCTTCACTTCAGCCTTTTGGTTCTTAGTTTAAAAAAGGTTAGAGTAGTCAGCATGGTCACAGTGGTCAGTCTACGAGAGGTACTACTTCTAGGGCATCAGGCCGAGTTGGTCTTATAGGTTCAGTAGGTTTGTCTCGGTAGGGTGGGCCATTAAGGCCTTGCTATGAGTATGGAGTCAGCGGTCATTTTGCCAGTGATTGCCCTTATTAGGGTACAGTCTGCTATGAGTGCGGAGTTAGTTGTTATTTTTCTAGAGATTGCCCCTAGCGCGGTACTATTCAGCTAGCCACTCCGTTGGCTCAGCCTATTTGCTCAGTTCATCCACCAGCTCGAGGATGTGGTGGTCAAGGTAAAGGTGGTGGCCCACAAGGTAGGACATATGGTAGGGATAGCAGTTGGTCAGGTAGTGGTCTTTGTCAGTTCTATGCGGTCCCTAGGATACAAGAGGTAGAGGCCTCAAATGCTGTGATTATAGGTACGATTTTTGTTTACCGTCGGCCAGCTTATGCTTTATTTGATCCTATATCCAATTGTTCATATGTATCTGCCTATTTTATGCCTTGTCTGGAGTTGGCTATTAAGCCGTTATCTATTTTTATTTCTGTTTTGACCCCAGTAGGAGATTCTTTAGTAGTAGATTGGATTGTGAGATCTTGCATGATATCTTTTGGTGATTTGGAGACTTGAGGTGATTTTATGGTACTTGATATGTTAGATTTTGATATGATACTAGGCAAGGAGTGGTTATCCCTTACCATGCGGCTTTGGATTGTTATGCTAAGACCATTACCATTACCATGCCTGGTGTATCCCCAGTTGTGTGGCAGGGTTCTGTTAGCCTCACACCATCTGGGATTATCTCTTGTCTTTGAGCTAGGAAGCTGATTTGGCGAGGGTGTTTAGCTTACTTAGCATATGTCTGAGATGCTAGTGCCGACCCTTTTTCCCCTGAGTCCATTCCTTTGGTTACAGACTTCCTAGATGTGTTCTCTACCAACTTGCCAGACCTTCCACCTAAACGAAAAAATGATTTTGCTATTGAGTTAGAGTCGGGCACCAGGCCCATTTCTATTTCTCCCTACCGTATGGCTCCTGGTGTGTTGTGAGAGCTTCAGGAGCAGCTCCAGGATTTGTTAGTTAAGGGGTTCATTAGACTAATTTTATCACCTTGGGCTGTTCCTGTTCTATTTGTTAAGAAGAAGGATGGGTTGATGCGGATGTGTATTGATTATTGGTAGTTGAATAGGGTTACTGTGAGGAATGGGTATTCGATGCCGCGTATTGATGATTTGTTTGATCAACTCCAAGGTTTAGCCATGATATCGAAGATAGATTTAAGGTCAGGCTACCATCAGTTGAGGATTAGGGCAGAGGACATCCCTAAGATAGCATTAAGGACACGTTACAACCATTATGAGTTCCTGGTGATGTCTTTTGGGTTGACTATTGCCCTCGCAACATGCATGGATCTGATGCACAGGGTGCTTAGTCCGTATTTAGACTCCTTTGTGATAGTCTTCATAGATGACATTCTGATATACTCATTGAGTAGAGATGAGCATAAGCAACACTTGAGGATTATACTACAGACTTTGAGAGATCATTGGCTTTATGCTAAGTTTTGGATTGAGTCAGTTGCATTCCTAGGACACGTGGTGTTTAAGGATGGGATTAAAGTAAATCCAAGTAAGATTTCAGTGGTCCATGATTTTCCTAGATCTACTACTCCTACTGAGGTCCGCAGCTTTGTAGAGTTAGTCGGGTACTACAGACGGTTCGTAGAGGGGTTTTCTTCCATAGCAGCACCTTTCACTAGGCTGACTAGGAAGGATGTCTCATTTTAGTTGGCAGATCAGTGCGAGGATAGCTTCAAGAGGCTTATGGCCTTGTTGACTTTAGCTCATGTATTGACTTTGCCGGTTGAGGGTCAGCGTTTCTCCGTGTATTGTTATGCTTTTGGGGTTGGTCTTGGTTGTGTATTGATGTAGCAAGGTCATGTGATTGCATATGCATCGAGGTAGCTAAAGGTTCACTAGCGCAACTATCCCACCCATGATTTGGAGTTAGTTGCGGTAATTTTCGCGCTTAAGATCTGGAAGCACTACTTATATGGAGTTCATTATGATATATTCACCGATCACCATAGTCTTCAGTACATTATGAGTCAGCGAGAGCTGAACTCAAGGAAGAGGAGATGGATTGAGTTGGTAAAGGACTACGATTTCACTATTCTACACCATACGGGCAAGGCAAACGTGGTAGCGGATGCCTTGAGTCGAAAGGCAGTGAGTATGGGCAGCCTAGCTTCACTTTTAGTTTTTGAGCGACCATTGGCCTTCGACATCCAGTCCTTGGCTAACATCTTGGTTAGGCTTGATTTGTCAGATCCCAGTCGAGTTCTTTCCAGTGTTGAGGTTCGGTCTACTCTTGTTAATCAGATACAGAGCTATCAGTTTGAGGATTAGCGGTTGTGTGACCTTCGAGATTAGGTTGTTCGGGATGAGGCCAGCTGGGCTACTCTAGATTAAGATGGGGTTCTGTGGTTTGGTGGTCGACCTTCTATTTCAAGGGTTAGTGATTTGATTCAGTTGATACTCCGTGAGGCACATTATTCTAGATACTTCATTTATCCTGGTGCGGTGAAGATGTATAGAGACTTGAGGCAGATTTACTGATGGAGTGGTATGAAGTGAGATGTAGCAGAGTTCGTGTATTGATGCTTGAACTGTCAGCAGGTGCAGTTCGAGCACATGAGACCTGATGGGTTGAGGTAGTGACTTCTAATTCTTGAGTGGAAGTGAGAGGGGATTATTATGGATTTCGTGGTTTGTTTGCCTCGTAGCTTTAGGGGTTTTGATTCCATTTGGGTGGTTGTGGATCGGGTGACTAAGTCAACCCATTTTTTGCTGGTTCCGACTTTTTACAGTGCTGAGAGATTAGCTCAGATCTATATTCGTGAGGTTGTTCGGTAGCATGGGGTCCCAGCTTCTACTATTTTAGACCGCAATACTCAATTCACATCTCAATTTTGGAGAGCTATTCAGCGAGATTTGGGTACAGAGGTTCAGCTTAGTACTGCTTTCTACCCTAAGACAGATTGCCAGTCCAATAGGACCATCTAGGTCTTGAAGGACATACTTCGAGCTTGTGTTCTTTATTTTGGATGTCCTTGGGATTAGTTTGTGCCTTTGGCCGAGTTTTCATATAATAATAGCTTCCATTCTAGCATTGGCATGGCACCTTTCTAGGCATTGTACGGTAGGAATTACAGATCGCCGGTTGGTTGGTTTGACGGATTAGACTCCAGGCCACAAAGTAGTGATTTACTTTGGGACTCCTTAGAGATAGTTAGGGTGATTCAGGATATACTTCGAACTACTCAGAGTAGGCAGAAGAGCTACGCTGATCGTAGACTTTGTGCTTTGAATTTTAGCATTGGTGATTTTGTATTCCTCTGTGTGTTGTGCATGAAGGGATTGATGATATTTGGTCAGCGTGGCAATCTTATCCCCAAGTATATTGGGCTGTTTGAGATCCTCCAGAGAGTTGGTAGTGTTGCGTATCAGTTAGCCTTGCCTCTGATGTTTTCAGCTATGCATCCGGTGCTTCATGTTTTGATTTTGAGATGGTATGTTCTAGATGAGTCTCATGTGTTGCATTGGAAGTTGGTTCAATTGGATGAGAGCTTGTCCTTTGTCGAGGATCTAGTTGCTATATTGCCCAGAGATGTGAAGAGGTTGAGGTCTAGGGAGATTCCTGTTGTAAAAGTTCAGTGGAGGAATCGTCTAGTCGAGGAGGCTACTTGGGAGAGCGAGAGTGATATGTGGGCCTAGTATCCACAGTTGTTTGAGCCTTCAGGTACCTCTTTTTTCTTGACTATCGAGGATGAAAGTCCTTTTTGGTAGTGGATGATGTAATGACCCTTCTGGTCATTTTCACGTTTATGCCTTCTTTGTACTGCTAGAGCTTTCTTGTAGCGGTCCCAAGTCATTTATGACTTGTTGGGACTGGTGGTTCGGTGGCCTAGTCGTTCGTTTGGTCATTTCGGTTGTTTGCCTATTTTAGAGCCTTAACTTATAATATCATTGACTTTAGTCAACATTCTTGGTAAACATGCTCGGAATTAAATTCCTGGAATTGAATTCCGATAGTTTTGTTAGCTACAGAGCGTAGATTTTGGTCTAGATAGACCCTGGGTCGGGTTCTGGGAGCTTTCAATTTAGTTTTGTCTGAGTGTTTGTGTTTTAGCCAAGTTGAACTTGAAAGTTTTACTTTGGTCAATGTATGGAGAAGACATCCTCGGATGGAAATTTTGTCCACGCTATTAGCTCCAGAATGTCGACTTTGGGCTAGGGGAACCCTTGGTTTGGGTCCCGGGGCTTTCAGACTTGTTTTGGGGTATTGAATTCCCAGTTAGTAATGGCCATGGGTACTACTTTTCCTTAAAACAATCTCCGTTTGTAAATTCATTGATTCCGGAATGTCGTTTCAACTCAATTAGCTCTATTGGTTTGTGGGTATCGGGTTTTGATTGTGCCCGAAATTTCCCGTAGAAGTTTAGAACATTGCAGATTTTTCTGTTGCGGGCCAGCTTTAAATAGTTGTTGGGAGTTTTATTTTCAGCTTTTTCTCTCATCTTCCCAACTCGTTTTCTCCACCATTTTTACACCAAATTCCATCATATCTTCACCTGCTCTTACCCATAACTTGGAGGAATAATTATTGGTGATCCAGGTGTGTTTCTTGGCCTCGTGAATAGATAAAATCTCTTGTTGACTTCCATTAATTTCCACAAATTTCATTCTTTAAATCCTTGTTTTTCACGATTTTCAGCTTCTTTCTTTCACTTCTTTATACTCCAACTTAATTTTTCTCAACTCTAATTACTCAAGAACAGTGTGGGCTCGTTGAAATTCTCCAAATTATCATTAATATTGCCCCTTTATCATTGGTAAGCCTCTTCTTCTCAAGCCTTGTTCTTCTCTTCAAGCCCAAAACACTCCATGGTTGAGGCTCTTACAAGCTTGATTTTTCTTGGGTGAAAGCTGGGTTGGAGAGATTGATTGTTTGTGGTAGCTGTAGTTCCTATCCGTGGTCTATTCTTTCTTCAAAATTGGTACGTTTCCTCCCTTAAAAAAATGCAATTCTCCACTTTTGTTCTCATGAATTAGTAGTACTTTGGGGCTGTTTTGAGCCCCCCCAAAAAACTCCATTTGTGCTCAAATTTTGAGCATGGGTTCCTAAATTCACCACGGACATAATTGTAAATTTTTATTTCTTGTTTCACTGTGCAGGCCCCGAGGGTCATTTTTCAACCTGATTTTTGGCCTAATTTTACGTATAGCAATATGAGTGTCTTTCTTCTCGTCTTAATATCTAGATTATGTTCTTGATAGCGTGGCAGCTTTCCAAGGCTGTTCGGAAGAGGAAGGCACACGAGTGACGGTTCGTGTTTGCAGTTCGGCCCTGAGGTAGGTTACGATTTAAACTCCTTAGACTTCACATATATAGAATAAAATTATACTAATGGGCATTCTTTAGTTAGTCTTACTAGTTTCTACCATAAACCTTAACCGCTTTATTCATGTCCCATTCCTTTTCTTCCTCCGATGGTTGTAGTATTTTCTATAGATGATATTATCACCCTTGTGGTCCTGTGCGGCCTTGTTTGACTCTGGAACATAGATAGTGGATTATATGGGAATGTCCGTAATTCCAAGGTATCATTATTATTGTTGTAGAGCTGGCTATGTGTGTTGTAGAACGATTGGACCCTGTGCAAGGCCGATAGGTTGATTGTGGGCAGGGGCCATTGTTGTGATTGTGTATACCATTAATCATTTATATAAAGGGGATTTTTTCATGATTTTACTACGGTTTGGCTTCGGGCCTACTACTGCTAAATTTCCAAACCTTGCATGGCCTGTGGGGCCCATTTTTAGTGAAAATGATTGAAAAGGGGTTTTGGTACCGTCTTAATGGATCTTCTTAGGGTATGAGGGAATGAAACAATGTTTTATTACTATTTCCACTTATACTAGACTTGGCGGGGTCGAGCGCTAGACTTGTTTTACTACAACTTCTGGGGTGATGCCAGACTCGGCGGGGTCGTGCGCTAGGACTATTTGACTTACTGATTTAGACCTGGATACTCTCCAGGCATGTTTACTTGGGATTTTAGAGATTGGGGGGAATCTAGTATGTTGGTTGGGGCCTCCATGGACCTTGCCATTCTAGACCAGGGGCTACGTACTGCGAGTGCCAGAGGGGGGAGCGTATATGGCATAGTAGAGGTATATGGGTGTGACCTTCAATGGATCCCATCTTCTAGGTCTTATAGGACGCTGGAAGCGTGTAACATACAGTACTACTATAACTCTTGTCTTAGCATTGCATGTCATACCATTCATTTGTGTGAGGTTCCACCATTGTTTGTGTTTTGTTTATTGTACGCTCTGGTAGTATGGGATGCCGGAGCGTTTGTCTTGACTTGTTTGTGTTTCTTGGGTGTATGGGCGCCCATGGGACTGTAGGTAGACTTATTGTTACTATTTTTCTCTATTGGTTCATATTGTGGTTCTTATGACTTCGGATATTGTTTAGGTTAAACTTGGGCTTCCAGCTGTTGAACTCTTAACTTGAGATTGCATGCTTATTTGGGTTATTGTTCCTTGTATTTGAGCATGTTTACCGTTTTCTTTATCTCCTTCTCTATTCATTGAGGTTACCTGTATACCGCCTATTTTCCAAAATCTTCTTTGTATACTTGTTGTTGCTAGGATCCCGAGTACGTGTTTCTTTCTTTCGATTGTGATGTGTAATCTTTTAGCTAGCCATATGTATTATTCCTGCTTGTATTCCTTATGTGCTAGCTTCAGTGTACTTATTCATTGCCTTCTGTGACTAATTTATTCTGCTTATTACTTCTCTTTTATCTTATATGTGCCCAGTTTGCCTATGAATCCTACTGGGTACCGGTTGCTTTGCAATTGGTGCTTATACTACACTCTGCATCTTCTGGTGTAGATTCTAGTATGGGCCATCATCGTTAGCTCGTTGGAGACTCGTGAAATGAGTTATTTTTGAGATATTTCAGACTGAGAGTGAGCTTTTTGCAATCGGAGCTCAGCTTTTAGTTATCTTTTATATCATGTACTCTATTACTACTCGAAGACATCTTTATATATTGTTTTGGATCCTTTATACTCCTTATATGTAGTTCTGACTCTATACTATGATACCAGGTTTTGGGGTTTTTGTTTAGCTTCTGTATATGTTTATATATTCCTGTATCTACTTTCTTCATCTTATTTCTCTTGCTTCCGCTTAGTTATATCGTTCCTCTACTAAAGTGTTAGATGATAGCCCATTAGTAACCATTCTGAGCTACGGGGATTGGTTCGCCTACCAGGGGGTTGTAGGTGCCATCATGACCGAGAAATCGGGTCGTGACATTTTTCTTACTCGTGTGAGTTATTTGAATACCTTAAACCTGTTATTGGAAGTGACCAGGTCAGTCTATCTTTCTCTTGATTGATAATATTGCACGTATTTTACTTTCTCTATTTGATGGCCACGATAACATGCTTTGATTAACTGAATTTATGAATTTCATGGATTCACTAATCTCGTATGTGTCATTACTCAAAATTTCGCATGCGTAATTCTTTCTCACTTAGATTTATTAATAATTAAATTAGTTTAATTTATCTACTTCTTTAATGAGATTTGTTTTCCTTTCATGATTGTTTATTCATTTCCCATAATAATTTGATTTTCTTACTTTTATATTTATATACTTCGGTTGGTTTCCTTAAATGATTTAGTTTCTCTCCATGTGCATCCCTCTCCCTACTTACCCCAATTGTATGTTTTCTTTCATAATTTATTTATTTTTTATTTACATAATCTTGGAATTAGTTAGTGTGTTTATATTTTTTTTTACTTTATCGCTTTGTATTTTATTTCAACTTTCATTATACATTATGTACATATTTTTTTATATACTATATGTCATTATTTAGACTTTAAGTCATCATACCGCTTATACTCCTCCACTTGAAAGCCCTCTTCTCTTTCATGGAACGGTTGCATGGTTGCACAAATATTCATTCTAAAACACCCTTAAGGGAAATGTCTCATGGATCGGTCGATCAGCGGTGCATCTATAGCCATGACCTTTCCCGTTGTGATGACCCTTCTGGTTATCTTCGCGTTTACGCATTCATTATACTGTTAGATCTTTCCTGTAGCGGCCCTAAGTAATTTATGGCTTGCTGGGACTGGTAGTTTGGTGCCCTGGTCTTTCGTTTGGTTGTTTTGCCCTTTTTATTTTATTTTAGAGCTTTAACTTAGAATATCATTGACTTTAGTCAACATTGTTAGCTAACATACTCAGAATTGAATTCTGACAGTTTTGTTAGCTCCAGAGCATTGAGTTTGGTCTATTTGGACCTATAGTTGAGGCCTGAGAACTTCCGGTGTGGGTTTTGTGTTATTTTCTATATTTTCAGGCCATTTTTGAGTTGAAAGTGTAACCTTGGGTGGCTTTCGATGATCGGAGTGTCGAATTTGAAATCCGATGATTTCATCAGCTCTGGAATGATGAGTTTGGGTTGGGAAGTTGGTTGGTGCAAGTTTCTAGTGAGCCGGGCTCATTTCGAGCCTTTGGGTTCTTATTCATTAGTGTTAACTTGGGTCAACATTTCTCTGAAATGACCTCGTATGGAAGTCTTATCATTTCCGTTGAGTCCGGCATGCCATTTCTACTATGTTAGCATTATTGGTTTTTGAATATCGTATTCCGATTGTGCCCGGAATGCCTCACCAATTTTGGAAAAGTTGCAGACTTTTGCTGTTACAAGTGCAGGCCTCAGGCCTTAATTGCAATCGCGAGCCTCGTCCCTCGCGACCGCGATAAAGCACCTGGACTCCTATTCTTCGTGGTCGCGTGATCTACTATCATGATCGTGATGAAGTCCCTTCCCCTTTGTTTAGCACGACCGCGTGCCTAGCCTTTGCGATCGCGATGGTCTAGCCAGCGTGGTCCTTGCGACCGCGAGGGGTCTATTCACGATCGTGATGAAGGACCCCTGGGCAGTATATATCTTTTCCATTTCATTTTTCCATCATTTTAACTCAACTTTTCCCAACTCTAAAACAATTAAACTCTCTCCCAACCTTGGTGCATATCAATCCTAGCCTTGGGGAAACCATTTGTTCATTGTCTAATAGTGATTCTATGATTATTGGTAAGCTTCTCCCCCAACATTCTTTTCCTTTTGTTTTCTTGAAAAATCCACCATTGTTGCTCATACCCAAAGCTTGGATTTTGTGGTAGATTCTACCTCCTAGCTCATGCATGTTCGTGGGTTTGAAGAATTCTTTGTTTTGGCTTAAATTGCAGCTTCTTGGTAGGTAATTCTTGCCTAATTTTCGGGTTCCTTTCCTTAAATCCTTAAATTGGGTTCTTGATTATTAGGGGTTGTTTTAGCCCGAAATTGTTTCCCAATTTCCTTGATTTTTTTGGGCATATACTCCTACGGTCTCGGTGATCATATTATGCATTTTCATTTTTGGTTTTGGGTTGTGGGGCCCATGGGCCCTCCACTGACCCAAATTTTGACCCAGCTACAATTGTAGGATTGTGGGTATTATTAGACTCATTTTAACATATTATTTATGTTTGTGATAGTTTGATCATCATTCGAGGTCTCTTGGAGTGATTCTGGCTTGGCCGCTATTGTTCGCGCAGCTTGTTATCGGACAATAGGTACGTTATGGTCTAAACTCCATAGACTTATCATATATTGGATAATGTTATACTAGGTGACATCCTTGGGTTGGGTTATTAGGTTGGTACCACAGACCCTGACCGCTTTTCCACGATTCGCCCTCGTTTCTTTCCTCCGTTATGTGTAGTATTCTTCGTAGTTGGTATTATTGCCCTTATGGTCCTGTGTGGTCTTATTTTGACTCTGGACAATAGTTGGTGGGTTATTTGGGGGTTCCCGTGAGTCCTGGACATCGTTATCGTGATAGTATGCTGGCTATTTGTGTTGTAGAGCGATTAGAGCTTGTGTAGGGCCGATAGGTTAATCAGATAAAATTGTACTATCAAGAATCCTTGGGTTGGGTTATGTAACGACTGGGTACATCATTACAGGTAGTCCAATTATGCCAAGTTTTTGAGTTAGAAAACTCCGGGTTTGGGAGTTTTAAATTCTGGGCTAGGCTAGCCTCGGCCGATTTTAGAGCCAGGTGGATTCTAGGGAAATCCGGGTAAGGATTGGGTTAGGTGTCTTGTTATGAGAAAGTTTTCTACCTAGACAAGATATAAAGGCGTCCGGGGGACTTTTCAGAATTGAATTCATGTAAGTAGAACTCCCGGAATCGCGATTGACGTGAAGGGGTTGTTTTGGATCGTCGAGGGAAGCAAGTGTGTTGTAAAATGGGAAAATTTTGGAGATTTCCATACATTTTTGCTGCGACGAGTGCAACATCTCCATCGTAGCGACCTTCACTATAGCGGTGGAAAAGAACGCTATAGCGGAAGTCAAGACGATCAATGCTGGTAAGAACTGCTATAGCGGAATGCTTCTGCTATAGCAGGATCGAGAGGAATTAATGCAGAAACATTCCCTAAAATGTTCAATTTTCACAATTTCATTTTGGGAGAAGGGCAAGGCGATTCCAGACAATTTTCCTCCTATTTCCATTTTTTTCCCCTAAGGTAAGTTTTCTACTCCCCAAACATCGTACTACTTTTCCTACATGGTAGAATTGCTAGGAGGGAACTTGGGAAAAGGTTGGGATAACCTAGGGATTGTAAAATCCAAGGAAGAAGGGGGATTCTAGGCATGAAAGTTCTTTGGTATTGTTAAAGACAAGGTTTATTGATCGCATGTTGTTAATTCTCTATTTTTATCCATGAAAATGATAGAACTAGGGGAATTAATGGTGGAAAACCCGGGAAAAAAGGTATAATGATCATGGTTGATCTGGGATTTGGGATTTGGTGTAATCCAGGTAATACGCAGGCCTTGTTTGTTAATTCAAGTACTTGTATGTTGTTTTACACCAAGAACGAGAAAGGAATCCGGAACACAGGAAAGCTCGAGTTGAATAGAGTTTGGATCATTTCGAGGTAGGTGATGGCTTACGATTCCTATGAATGTTGTATATTTTTGTACTCTTATCTAAGTGTTTGAATGAATTACATTGCTTAGAGGATTTGTTTAGAATGTCTAAGGGTCGTGTTTTACAGTGTGTGGATTGAATGGTGTGTTGCTTGTTGGTTTTACAAGTTGTTTGTTCATTATTTGACTGTTGATTAATTAACATTCGGTTTTCTGGTGTACCACGCTAGGTACGGGAATACTAACGGTTGGCTTGGGTACCACGCCTAGTATGGTTATAACAAATTATTGGATCGGGTACCACGCCCGGTACGGGATACTAACGGTTGGCTCGGGTTTCACGCCGGGTATGAGTTTATTTTACTGCATCATTGCATTGATATTGTTGTATTGCATTGACTGTTATTGGTTCCGCGAGTAGACCGGGCAGTTATACTGAAATATGATATTGTTGGTGGTCTTTGACTGATCGAGAATCCTGTTATATCTATTGAGTTGGCCTTGGATTAGGCCAGGTGTTCTGTTTAAAAATTGGGTGTTGTTTAGAGGGGATCCCAGGGTGGGTCCAGGTTAGATAAAAGGGATGGTTTATTGGTTATATGATTGTTGCTTACAGTTAGAAAGGGTGGATTTCATACGGGAACAATCTAGGTAGAGACTTGTAGTCTAGGCATGCCTGTTGACTTGTTGCATGTCTTCCGTACTTATACTTGATTTGGTGTACTGATTATACACTGTTTTTATTTGGAACTGGCGGATGATCCTACCAGTACACAGTGGTGGTGTACTGATACTGCCCTTGCTTTTCTTTTTGTGAGTACATGCAATCTTCCAGTGGTTGAGACTCGACCTCATCTATAGTACCGCCGTTTCCAGACTTCAAGGGTGAGCTGCTTCGATCGACCTGCCTTGAATCTATCATTAGAGTTGTAGCCCACTTGTTTCGGGCTTAAACTATTTCCTTATTTTGGGGTTGAATCGCCGTATTCTAGAAATTGGTAGATTGTTTGGTACTGTGACTTTCAAATTCTAAGGGGAAATTTCCGCAGGTTTATATTAATGAAGTGGTTTTGTTATTATTGTTTTGCTAGTTTAATTTTTGCACTTTGGTTTTGAGATGTTAGAACTGTTAAGTTTGGGGAAGAGATGGTTTGCTCACCCGGGGGGGAAGTGGTTGGGTTGGGTGATTGCCACTCACCGCATTCTGGGTCATGATAAAGATGGTATCAGAGCCCTAGGTTCATTGATCTCGTCGTACCAAACAGGGCTAGTAGAGTCTTTCGGAACGGAGCGGAGACGTCCGTACTTTTTTTCGAGAGGCTATGGGGCTTTAGGAAAAACTATCTCTTCCTTCTTTCCTTCGTGCTATAACTCGATTCCAATTGTTATCTGGTGATACATATTGGTATCTAACCTCATCCACTCTTCTGTCGGCAGATGGTTAATAGAAGGAACAACAGAGCTAAAGCAGCGGTCCTAGCAGCGGGCCCGACTATCCGTAGTAGAAGTAGGGGTAGGGGAAGAGGACGAGGTAGAGCCGTACCCGCCAGGGGTGGAGCTCAAGCAGCTGCTGGAGAGCGTGAAGCAACCTCTACCCCACCTCAGGAACATCTTGCTGAAGATGTAGAAGTTGTGGCTTAAGATGGCGAGGCACAGACGGAGGTAGAACCAGTTGGGGGTACAGGCCTTCCTGATAAAACACAGAAGCTTTTTAACAGGCTTGGAATATTTTGAGTGGGTTTGTGAGTTATGGAGCCATACCCGCGACATTTGCAAATCAGGCTTTGAATACTCAGCCAGCGGTTACTACAACATCTAGGATGGACGCCACTTCAGGAACGAATGACTTCTTCAGGCCAATGCTAGGCCCAGTGATCACATAGAATGAGCATGAGATGCTGACCAAGTTTCTCAAGCTGAAACCTCCGACATTTCAGGGTACCGACAAGGAGGATGCCTATGAGTTTATCTTGGATTGGTATGAGAGGTTGCACAAGTTGGCTATTGTACGTCAACATGGGGTTGAGTTTGTCACAGTTCAGCTGCAGGGTGATGCTAAGAAGTGTTGGAGGTCTTATGTGGAGTGTCGGTCTTCTGTTCTACCCCCACTGACTTGGGAACAGTTCCACGCTTTGTTTTTAGAGAAGTACGTACCCCGTACTTTGAGGGACCGGAAGAAGGATGAGTTCTTGAACTTGGAGCAGGGTAGCATGTCAGTCTCTTCTTATGAGGCTGAGTTCAATGCCTTGTCTCGTTTTGCCACACAAATGTTGGGTTCCGAGGAGGAATGGGTCCAGTTGTTTGTGAAAGGTTTAAATACGGAGCTACAGGTACTGTCAGTGCATATAACTTCATCAGGGAGGGGCTTCAATGAAGTGGTAGATTATGTGAAGAAGTTGGAAGGGGTCAAGCAAGAGGGGAAGGCTAAGGCTTTAGCCAAGAAGCCCCGACATGAGGGAATTTTGGTAGTTCATACTCCAAGGGCCAAAATCAACAGGCATACCAAGCCCATCCTATTCAGTCAGCTCTTCCAACTACTACAGGTGGTCGTCAGGGAGCTCATAATCAGTCTTCAGCTCCTAGAGGCCAGGGAGCGTCTTATACATCAGCTAGCATGCTTACACATGACCATGGTTGCTTCTATAGTGGTGATCTGGGCAACTTTAAGAGGGAGTGGCCACTCAGGCAGACAGGTAATCAGGGTCAGCAGCAGTCTAGAGTAGTGGTCTTGGCAGGTAGAGGTGGTAATGCAAAAGTTCATCCACAGGGTGGGCGAGGTAACTTTCATAGAGGCTAGGGCGACAGGGGAATGGCAGCGCGAGCAAAGGTGCAGTGCAACCAGCATGGTAAGTTGTCCGGATTGATGATCGGTTTCATTGCTATGCATTTCCAAGGAGAACAGAGGCAGAAGAATCAGATGCAGTGATCATAGGTACCATTTTTGTCTGTGATAAAATGGCTTCGGTATTATTTGACCCATGTTCTACATATTCTTATATATCTGTGAGTTTTGCGTTGGGTCTGGAATTGATTTGTGATATCCTTGATTCCCCTAACTATGTTTCTACCTCAGTTGGAGAGTCTGTGATAGTGACTCATTTTTATCGTGACTGTTCCATTATGTTTGTGGGGTTGCATACTTAGGTAGACTTGATATTCCTGGATATGGCTAATTTTGATATTATATTTTGCATGACCTGGTTGTCCCCTTATCATGTTGTGTTGAACTGTAACACCAAGACTGTGGCTCTAGAGATTCTTGGTAAGGATAGACTAGAGTGGGAAGTTGTGTACAAGCCTAAGCCAGTTAAGGTCATATCGTTTGTTCGGGCTAGAAAGCTAGTGGGGAGAGGGTGTCTAGACTTCTTCGCTCATCTCCGGGATGATATTGTGGAGTCCCCATCAGTTGAGTCAGTTCCAGTGGGTTCTGAGTTTCTAGAGATGTTTCCAGTGGATTTGTCTGGTATGACTCTGGACAGGGATATAGACTTCTGTATTGATCTGGAGCCAGGCACTCATCCCATTTCCATTCCTCCGTATCGTATGGCTATGGCAGAGTTAAGGGAACTTAAGACTCAGCTGTAGGAACTCCTAGATAAGGGATTTATCCATCCCAATGCATCGCCTTGGGGTGCTCCTATTTTGTTTGTAAAGAAAAAAGATGGTAGTATGCGGATGTGCATAGATTATAGGAAGTTGAACAAGGTGAACCTTCGGAATAAGTACCCTCTACCTCGCATTGATGATTTCTTTGACCAGTTTCAGGGTACATTGGTGTTTTCAAAAATCGACTTGAGGTTGGGGTACAATCAGTTGAGGATTAGTCCTGAGGACATTCCTAAGACTACTTTTCAGACTCACTGTGGGCATTACAAGTTCCTAGTAATGTCATTTTGTTTTACCAATGCATCGGCATCATTCATTAGTTTGTTGAATAGGGTATTTAAGTCGTATTCGAATTCCTTCGTGATTGTGTTTATCGATGATATTTTGATCTACTAAAAGAGTAGGGAATAGCATGCTAATCATCTTCATATTGTGTTGGACATCTTGAGACGCCAAAAGCTTTATGTGAAGTTCACTAAGTGTGAGTTTTGGTTGACTTCAGTTGCATTCTAGGGGCATCTAGTGTCAGAACAGGAGGTGATGGTGGATCCCTAGAAGATTGAAAAAGTTAAGAGTTGGGCCCGGCCTAGCTTTGTGACAGAGGTGAGGAGTTTTGTTAGGCTCGCAGGGTACTACTGAAGGTTTGTTAAGGATTTTGCGTCTATTTCTACTCACCTGACCAGGATGACACATAAAGATGTACCATTCGTGTGGTCCGACAAGTGCGAGGAGAGACTCAAAAAGCTCAAGACACTTCTGACCACGGCTTCTATATTGTCTTTGCCGGTTGAAGGTAAAGACTTTATTGTTTACTTTGATGATTCACATTCTGGTTTGGGTGCTGTGTTGATCCAGGCTAGGAATGTGATAGCCTATGCATCTAGGCAGTTGAAGGTGCATGAAAGGAACTACCCGACTCACGACTTAGAGTTGGCAGCAGTGGTCTTTGCACTCAAGATTTTGAGACACTATCTCAATGGTGTCAAGTGTGAGGTGTTCACCGATCATCGCAGACTGCAACATGTGTTCACTAAGAAGGATTTGAATTTGAGGTAGAGAAGGTGGATGGAGTTATTGAAGGACTATGATGTGACTATTCAATAGAATCAGGGTAAGTCTAATATGGTGGCAGACGCATTGAGCCGGAAGATAGTTAGCATTGGTAGTTTGGCTTGTTTGGGTGTGTCCAAATGACCACTACCAAGGGAAATTTGGGCCTTGGAGGCCAATTTCATGGACTTGGGTATTTCAATAGGGTGGGTTGTTGGCCAGCATTGAGGTCAAAGCCACCTTCATAGAGGAAATAAAGGCCAAACATTTTCAAGATCCGAAACTCAGTAAGCTTCGGGATAAGGTAATATCCGGAGAATCCAGGGACGTCATGTTAGACTCTGGTGGAGTGCTACATTTCAGAGAAAGGATTTGTGTTCCTTGGGTTAATGATATAATTCAAAAAATATTGGCAGAAGCTCATGGTTCGCGGTACTTAATTCATCCGGGTGTGACTAAAATGTACAGGAACTTGAGGTAGCATTACTGGTGGCCCGGGATGAAAAGGGGCATAGTCGACTTTGTGTCCAAATTTCAAAACTGCCAGCAGGTAAAGTATGAACATCAAAGACCTGCAGGACTACTTCAGAGTGCCAATTCCAGAGTGGAAGTGGGAAAGGATAGCCATGGACTTTGTGGTGGGTCTTCCCAGGAAATTGAGGAAGTATGACTCAGTTTGGGTCATTATTGACAGGCTGACCAAGTCCGATCACTTCATTCTGGTCAGGGTAGATTATAATTCGCACCAATTGGCTAAGATCTATGTGAAGGAGATTGTGAGATTTCATGGGGTGCCATTGTCCATCAATTCAGACAGGGGTACGCAGTTCACCTATAAATTTGGGGCAAGCTACATGAAGAGTTGGGTGCACAACTCACTTTTAGCACAACCTTCCATCCTCAGACTTATGGTCAGTTGGAGAGAATGATCCAGGTATTGGAGGACATGCTGAGAGCATGTGTGATGGAATTCGGGGGACATTGGGACCATTTCCTACAGTTGTGCGAATTCTTGTACAATAATAGCTACCACTCCAGTATTGACATGGCACCATTCGAGGCGTTGAATGGTAGGAGCTACAGATCACTGGTTGGGTTATTTGAGGAAGGCGGTGTAAAGCCTTTAGGAGTGGAATTGGTAAAGGAAGCACAAGAAAAGGTAAGGGGCATTCAGGCCAAATTGTTGGCTGACCAAAGCATGTAGAAGGAGTATGCAGATTGCAAGGTCCTGGACATGGAATTTCAGGTTGGTGAACATGTATTGTTTAAAGTGTCACCAATGAAGGGAGTTATGCGGTTTTGTAAGAAGGGAAAGCTTAGCCCTCGGTTCATCAGTTTATTTGAGGTTCTTGAGATTGTGGGGCCAGTGGCTTACAAGTTAGCACTACCGCCTAGTTTGTTGGGCATCCATTCGGTATTTCATGTATCCATGCTTAAGAGATACCATGGGTATGGGGATTACATCAACAAGTGGGATGAGGTGTTTTTCGATAAGGATCTTCCTTATGAAGAGGAACCAGTCTTGGTTATTACTCGGGATGTCCGGAGGTTCAGGATAAAGGTGATTAATATGGTAAAGGTTCATTGGAAGCATCGTCCAATTGAGAAATCCACTTGGGAAATCGAGAAGGACATGCGAGACAAGTACCCTCATTTGTTTGAGGATTCAGGTATTACACTTTCTTTCCTTTAATTATGTAATTTTGAGTTTGATCATTCAGGGATAAACGATGGGTAAATTGGTATCGGTTGTAACAACCGAGTCCTTCGTTATGGGTAGTCCAATCGTGCCATGTTTTAGAGTTAGAAAACTCTGGGTTTGGGAGTTTGAAATTCTAGGCTAGGCTAGCTTCGGCCAATTTTGGAGCGAGGTGGAGTCTAGGGAAATTCGGGTAAGGATTGGGTTAGGTTTCTTGTTTTGAGCTAGTTTTCCATGTATCCAATACATAAAGGAGTACGGGGGACTTTTCAGAATCAAATTCAGGTAAGTAGAACTCCCGAAATTGCGATTGATGTGAATGGGTTATTTCGAATCATCGGGGGAAGCAAGTGTGTTGTAAAATGGGCAAATTTTAAAGATTTCTGGACATTTTATCCATGACGAGCGCAAGAGCTCTGTCGTAGCAACCTCCGCTATAGCGATGGAAAAGACCGCTATAGCAGAAGTCAAGGCGGCAACACCGGTCAGAATCGCTATAGAAGAGTGGGGACCGTTATAGCGAGCTTGACGGGAAATAATGCAGAACATTCCCCAAAATATTTTGTTTCACAATTTTATTTTTAGAGAAGGGCAAGGCGATTCCAGGTGATTTTCCTCCATTTTTCATTGTTTTTCTTCCCTAAGGTAAGGTTTCTACTCCCCAAACTTCGTACTACTTTTCCTACACGGTAGAATTGCTAGGAGGGAACTTAGGGAAAGGTTGGAATAACCAAGGGATGGTAGAATCTGGGGAAGAAGGGGGATTCTAGGCATGAAAGTTCTTGGTTATTGTTAAAGACAAGGTTTATTGATCGCATGTTGTTAAATTCTTTATTTTTATCCGTGAAAATGATAGAACTAGGGGAATTAATGTCAGAAAACATGGGAAAAAGGGTAGAATGATCATGGTTGGTCTAGGATTTGGGATTTGGTGTAATCTAGGTAATACACAGGCCTTGTTTGTTAATTCAAGTTCTTGTATGTTGTTTTAGACCAAGAACGAGAAAGGAATCCGAAACACGGGAAAGCTCGGGTTGGGTAGAGCTTAGATCATTTTGAGGTAGGTGATGGATTACAATTCCTATGAATGTTGTATATTTATGTACTCTTATCTAAGTGTGTGTATGAATTACATTGCTTAGAGGAATTGTTTAGAATGTCTAAGGGTCCTGTTTTACAGTCTGTGGATTGAATGGTGTGTTACTTATTGGTTTTACAAGTTGTTTGTTCATTATTTGACTGTGGATTAATTGACATTCGGTTGGCTCGGGTACAACGCCTAGTACAGGAATACTAACCGTTAGCTCGGGTACCACGCCTAGTACAGGTATAACAAATTGTTGGCTCGGGTACCACGCCTGGTACGGGATACTAACGGTAAGCTCGGGTACCATGCCTAGTACGAGTTTATTTTACTACATCATTGCATTGATATTGTTATATTGCATTGACTGTTATTGGTTCCATGAGTGGACCGGGTTATTTTATTGAAATGTCATATTTGTTGGTGGTCCTTGAGTGACCGGGGAATCATGTTACATCTATTGAGTTGGCCTTGGATTAGGCTGGGTTGTCTGTTTAACACTTAGGTGTTGTTTAGAGGGGATCCCAGGGTGGGTCCAGGTTAGACAAAAAGGGATTGTTTATTGTTTATATGATTGTTACTTACAGTTAGAAAGGGTGGATTTCATGCGGGTACAAGCTAGGTAGAGACTTGTAGTGTAGGGGTGCCTGTTAACTTGTTGCATGTTTTCGTACTTATACTTGATTTGTTGTACTCATTATACACTACTTTATTTGGAACTGGCTGATGATACTACTAATACATAGTGCTGGTGTATTGACACTACACTTGCTTGTCTTTTTGTGAGTACAGGCAATCTTCCAGCGGTTGAGACGCGACCTCATCTGTAGTACCGTCGTTTCCAGACTTCAGGGGTGTGCAACTTTGATTGATCTGCTTGAATCTATCATTAGAGTTGTAGCCCACTTGTTTTGGACTTAAACTATTTCATTGTTTTGTGATTGCATCCCCATATTCTAGACATTGGTAGATTGTTTCGTATTGCGACTTTCAGATTTTAGGGGGAAATTTCCGAAGGTTTATATTAATGAAGTGGTTTTATTATTATTGTTTTGCTAGTTTTATTTCCGCACTTTGGTTTTGAGATGTTAGAACAGTTAAGTTCAGAGAAGTGATGGTTCGCTCAATCGGGGGTGGTGGGGGTAGGTGAGTGCCACTCACAACGGTCTGGTTCGTGACTGTTTATTAGGTTGGTACCACAGACCTTGATCGATTTATTCATGTACGACCTATTTTTCTTCCCCCAATGTCTGTAGTACTTGCTTGATACATTTTATTCACCCTTGTGGTCCTGGGAGGCCTTGTTGACTCTGGAACATAGAAGGTGGGTTATTGGGAATGTCCACGAGTCCAGGACAAAGAAAATATCCTTCTAGGCTGGTTATGCTTGTTGATTAGATTTGGAGCCTCTGCAGGGCCAATAGGTTGATTGTGAGCTGTTGGGCGGCTATTTGTGTTTGATCATATCATTTCCTTGCATATAAAAAGGTTTATCCATGTTTTACTATGATTTTGGCTTTATGGCCTACTGAAAGTGTTTTCTAAACTTTGCATGGCCCCGGGAGGCCATTTTCGATGGAAATGAATTGGAAATGGTTTGATTTAACTTGTGAATATTCTTGAGGTAAAAGAAGGTCAAACTATGATTTCTATCTCCAGTTTTACTTTATAATGCTAGATTCAGCAGGGTCGGGGTGCTAGTTGAGTTTCTCATTAAATTAGAATGGTTTTAGCATCGGTCGGACCGAGCATCTGGATGGCTTTCTACTATTTAGACTCGGTTATGCCTGGGCATCCTTGGAGGGGTTTTTGAGATATTTTTCCCACTATTTTAGTCATGGACAGAGTCTGGGCATGCATATTCGAGACTGGGTATCTATCTTGAACCCGGACCTGCTTTTGGATGACATATTTTGATACTATGTTTTAGTATGGGGTCTGAGACCTCAATGGACCTTGCCACTCCGGGCCTGGGACTTTGGGCTGCGTATGCCGGAGGGAGGGTATACAGCGGAGTTGAGGTATTTGAGCAGTGTTCTTCTATGGAACCCACCTGCTGGGCTCGAAGGGCACCGAAGAGGGTACATACAGAGATACCTTTTCACCCGAGATATTCATGCATCATATCATTCATTGTTTGAGGCTCCACCCTTTTTTGCTATTTGTTGATTGTACTCTCTGATAGTATGGGATGCTGGGGGGTTTGTTTTCACTTGTTTGTGTTCCTCGGTTGTATAGGTGGCCGGGTGACTGTAGGTAGTCTCTTGTTACTTTATCGCGGTGTTATCCCCATGTTACGGTTATGCTTATAAGATTATATATGGTTGAGTTGTTACTTGTTGGATTTGAGATTTGTATGACTAGTTGGGTTATTGATTCTTGTTTTTGAGCATGCCTATCTCCTCTCTCCTCTTCCTTTCCTTGTACTTGAGGTTACAGTTATACCGTCCATTTCTTAAACTTAGTATGTATATATTTTTATTGCAAGGATCCCACGTGGATTATTTCTTGCTTACACCTATGCATGTTGCGTATATATATTCTATTTGCTAGCCTTGTACGTTGTTCTGTTGACTTCCCTCTCGAATAGTTCCTGTGTAATTTTCGTTTATTTCTGTGACTACTTGCTTCTATTCTGTCTATTACTATGCTTTTATCTTATATGTGCTCAGTCGGCCTATGATACCTACTAGGTACCTTATGCTTCGCATTTGGTGCTCATACTACACTCTGCATCTTCTGGTGTAGATCCTATTGTGGGCTGTTGCAAGGTGCTGTTTTGGTGATATTCTGGACTGAGGGTGAACTCTTGGCAATTGGAGCTTAGCTTTTAGTTTGTCTCTTGATTATGTACTCTATTTCTACTCGGAGACAACTTTGTATATATATTACTTTTGGACCCTTGTACTCCTTATGTAGATTCGGCTCTTATACACTATAATACAAGGTTTTAGGTTTGGTTTAGCTTCCGCATTATTTATATTATTCCTGTTAGCTATTTTCTTCATCTTGTTCCCTTTCTTCCGCTTATTAAACAGTTTCTGCTTCATTTGACAGATAGTAGCCCATTACTGGTCGTTCCAGGCTACAGGGATTGGTTCGCCTACTGGGGGTTGTAGGTGCCATCATTACCAAAAAATCGGGTCGTGACAATTAGTCTCTTAATTTTAAATGAAAATAACTATACTTTAAACAAATGATTATTTTACTTTATTTTTAATTAAAGAAGCTCAAGTAATTAATTTTCATAAATTCATCTATTTTAATTGTGGCCAAATTTTATTAAGCCTACTCAATTTGTCCATCCTTTAAAGCTGAATCTGGCCATATTTTGAAAAATGTGGCCATTTCCTAAAATTCCCTTATAACCCTTTTGTTATCAGCTATCCATTTAGGCCAGTAGCCTCATAACCCGCTAAAACCCACTACCCTTTCCCTTTTTGTTTCATCCGACCCGGTCCAGCCCACTTAACACAACATATTCTCTTCTTTCTTTTCCTCGCACAGACGAAACCAAACGATCCCTTATCTCCTCTCTCTCCCTCTTAGTTATTCTTTCACAGATGACGACAACAAATAATCCAGTACAATCCTTCATCCAAACCCAGCTCAAACGACTACCTCAACTCCAATAAATGACTCTAAATCTTCAGAAATCGTTACCCCTCCGTTAAAATCCCCTATCGCCGCTTGTTTGTATGAAGGGTGTGTGGTGTCCAGGTTCTAGAAGAACCTGGAAATTTTCCAAGTGGCGACCTCAACGTTCATCCTCCGCAAAATCCGGCGTAAACCCCTCGAAATCATTGGCTAGTGATCAAATTCGTACCAAAAGGTACATTCGTGGCATCATCAAGAGGGTTTTGGGATTTTGATTTTCAAAATCCTCAAAGTCTATTCGAAAATCCCCAAGTTTTTCCCCCCATTTTCCACCCATTGAAACACTAATTCTCTCCTATATAAACCCCCATTTCTTACTGATTTGGTGGGAGTTTTTGCATAGTAAAATCTTGGAGAGTCTTTTTCTTTGATTTTTGGGGAAATCTGAAAATTCAAGTTGAATCAAAAGTAAAGCAAAAGCACTATTTCATTGAAGTTTTCAAAGTTTTCGTGGTCTTTTATCATTACTTTCGGGAAAACCAGAGGAACTCTTAATCCAAAAGAAAGTCACTAAATATCTCGACTTGTCTCGTCTCAGTTTTTCTGACCGGAAAAATGTTCTTATTGTAGCTAGTTGGCTAATGTAGTGGTGTTATGAATAAATGTTGTTTGTTGGTTTAGCACTGCTTTGTTCGATTAAACATTGTTACTGGGCTGTGTGAATTAAGTGGAATGGTGAGTTAAACTTTGGAGAATAATCGAGCTAGGGAGAAGCTTTGAACCTTCAAGTTTGGCTTCTCCCAGGTGCTCTTAAACACCCAAGGTTCCTCATCCCTTTCCTTTGTCGTTAATGATGGAGAATAGCTCACTTAGGTGTGGTTTTATTCTGAAATGTTGATTTGAGTCCCTGAATGCTTGAATTCTTGTTTCCCTACTATTTTCGTGAGTAAACATGTGTTGATAATCAAGTCATTATGTTAACAAGAAACATATTTACTATTCTTCTAGATTGTCTTTTTCATGTACATGGAAATTTATTTACCCTTCTCCAATCCTTTGAACATCTACATTTGTTTTTACAATGTAAAGAAAAGGGTAAATCTCTCATGAATAGTTAACGAATAATTCAGTTCTTATGATAAGAAGCTATCCTTCTCTTCACCATGCTTAAATAAGATGTCTTGAGTATTTTCTTCTAAAATCTATCACTGTACGATGAACTTTTCATCTTAAACCTGAATCTTGGGATGTTTTGCTTGTTATATTGAGTTGTTAAGAGGATGAAGGTAAATCCCTATATGATTTCATTAATTAAATTGATAGAAAGGTAAATGTTGATCCTGCTTTATGTGTTTTTATCATGATCATGCCCTTTTCCCCTGGTTTTGAACAATTTCTCACTCCCCTCAAATTCGTCAAAAGTTTTGGTATCAAGTTTAACGTTTTCAGTAGAACTTATGATATTGTCTCCTTATTCCCTTGAGAAAAGTAGATGTATAGATCAATAATACATGTCAAGCCGATGTGTTTTGCTGGTTATGAATATGTGTGCGTCTTCGATTAAGCCCAAAAAGTCTCTTTGACATGGGATTGGACAGATATGCCCACATAGATGTCTCTATTTAGTCCTCTGTTACCTTGTTTATTATAGCCAAAGGTGTTGTCACAAGTTGACATGTTTAGACTTGGCAAACTTGATTATCTTCTCATAAGGGTGTAGAGAGAATAACTTGATTAAAAACAAAGCAAATATGAGGGTTGATTGTTTGATTGATTTTACCAATTGTTATTCTTGAACTTGGTAACTAGGTCTGTTGATTGATTAAAAGTTCTAAGCTTAGATCTCAACCTAAGTTTTTATTTTATAATTTGAAAACTGTTCTACTTTTACTCCTTGGCTTTGTTTCATTTTTTTTAGCATCAGTCCTCTTTGCTTTCTTCCATTCATAACTGAAATTGATCCTTTCTTTCAAGAGGTAGAAGATGAACAAATTTTCCACTTATTTGCTTAATTTGGGATTGTTCAGATTTAATCTTCCTTTCCCATGCTATTTTTTGAATTACAAATAATTTAATACATGCTCAACACCTTAATTTGGTTACCTTTGTCCCTGATTCAAATTTCCACCCCTTAAAACTTAATTGTTTGTTATCTTTTGGGTCTTCTGATGTTTTTGCATGAAGAGAAGTTACTGGGTTGTTGATAAAGTGACAAACTGTTTGTTCTTTTATTTATTCTTGCATACGTAAGAATGGATTAAACAAATATTAATCTTTCATTTCCCCTTTCTTTGCATGAACCTCCCTTATCGAGTCCAATGGACTACCACACCTGCATTCCGATGGGCTAAAGCCCCCGTCGTTCGAGTCAAAACCTTCAACCATGCCTAAATAGGCTGGTACACAAAAAAATACAAGGAAAATGCAGGGGAATAAGCACATAGACAGAGCATACGCAGTGATATAAGTTTTTGATATACAACTTATATACCATGGCATAGATGGACTAAAAAATCCACAAAAGTTGACATCCAGAGCTGGACAGTTTAAATGGGCCAAAGCAGAGGCCCAAACCTCAACTTTTCTCTTACTTTCATGTGTATTTTATTTATTTCAATTACTTGTATCAACTAACTTGATTTAACTTAATCTAAATGAATTCCCGAGAGCTGCCATTTTGGTTTTATCTTCGCATTTGTGTATCTCATTTACTTGAGTTTGTTTTAAACAATAAATAAACCTTTGTCAATAGAAATAAAATTGAATCTTTTGACAACTGCCTTAAGAAAATAAAAATGGACTTTCCTCAAACATAAAAAAGAATTTCCTTAAAATTCGTTTTCTTCAAATATCCATTTTTCGAAGTTGGTTGAAATATTTTTTCTAGTTAATGCCTTCATCACTTCAATCTTTTTTTTAAAGAATAAAATCACCCTCTTTTCTTAAAAAACCACTTGTCCTCCTACAATTTTTGAATCATTTAGGATTTATTCAAATCTTGCTACAAAAATCATTTTTTCAAATAAAGCTTCTTTTAATTGGTTGAAATAAGTTCTTTTAGAAATCTTTGGCTTAAAAAGATATTTTTCAATTTGAATAACCCTTGCTTATAGTTTCTTTTAAATAAGAATTTCTCGAATTTGAATATTTTCAAAGAATGAATTTTCTTTGGTTGAAATAATTTATTTTTTGCCTTGAATTAATTAATGGTAAATAAGAATTTCTCGAATTTGAATATTTTCAAAGAATGAATTTTCTTTGGTTGAAATAATTTATTTTTTGCCTTGAATTAACTAATGGCATTTTCTTGAATCATTTTTCTTCACAATAAATCTCAAATACTTTTTTCATGATTGTAATTCTTTCGAAAATTAGTCGTTTCCAAGTTAGTCAACATTATTTTGGTCAACCGTTTTTACTGACGTTCGTAAGTGCCTTAAAAACCTTCTTAAGACGTTACTTGAACCCTTACCCATTTTTTCCATTTTAAAGATTTATTTCTGTTTTTAAGTTTTTCAAATTCTTTTAAGTTTTTTTAATTTCTTTGTAAAAATTAAGTGGCGACTCTATTTGGTTTAAAAATTATTTTAGAAGTTCTTTTAAGTCTTGAAATGTTTTAAAAGTCAAAAAAAAATTTCTTTTAAACTAATCAATTTCAAAAAGGGATAAAGTTGGTTATAGAGTTGGTTATGTTTGCTGTAAAATGATTGGAGCATGTGCAGGGCCGATAGGTTGATTGTGAGTCGTTGTGCTACTGCTTGTATTTTAACATGCCATTATCATGCATATAAAGGGGTTTTTCACATGTTTTCCTATGGTTTTGGCTTCGGGCCGACTATTGTTGATTTTCTAAAACCTTGCATGGCCTCAAGGGCCCATTTTTGGTAAAAACAAATGGTTAGAAAGGGATTGAAATTGTTTCTATGGATCTTTTTGAGGAAAAAGGAGTTAAAAAGATGATTTTATTGCAGTTTTCCTATTAATACTAGACTCAGTCGGACCGAGCAACAGATTAGTTTTACTACTTTTTTAGTCCCAGTTATGTTCGGGCACATTTGTTGGGGTTTTGGAATTTGATTCACTAATTTAAACTCGGGTAGAACCCCAAGCGTGCATTTTTGAGGTATGGTGACTTATTTGGATCCGACTATATTCTGGATAGTTATATTGAGATTATGAGGGTTAGTATAAGGTCTACGGGTAGACCTCCATGGACTGGCCAATTCAGACCAGGGGCTACGTGCTGCGAGTGCTGGAGGAGGGGTGTACGGTGGAGTTGAGCTACTAGGGTGAATCCCTTCCATAGATCCTGCCTCTATTGGGACTTTTATATATCAAACGGGGTAGAATACGACACTACTATCACTTGGTTTCAACATATCATATCATATCGTGCATATTGTGTTCGGATCCACCTTTGTTTGTTGTTTTCTCAGTGTACGCTCTGATAGTATGGGATGCCGAAGGGTTTGTTTTCACTTGTATGTGTTCTTTGGGTGTATGGGCGCCCGTGGGACTGTAGGTAGACTTTTATTTATTATTATTATTTTATCACGATATTGATCCTGATTATGGTGTTACTAGGATGACTTGGTTTTGATGTTGTTTTCAAGCGTGTTATCACTATTTTGTTTTCCTCCTTCCCTTTTTATTTGAGGTTATCAGTATACCGCCTTCTTCTTTAACTCTCTTTATATATTGTTATTGTATGGACCCCGGTGCATTCCTTGTTCTTTCACTTGTGTCCTATGATGTATATTCTAGTAGCTAGACAAATATGTTATTTTCTTCTTGTATCCTTCTGTGCTAGTTTCCGTGTACTTAATCATTATTTTCTTTGACTACTTATTTTTATTCTGCTATATTACTACTGCTATATCTTATATGTGCCCAGTCAGCCTATGATACCTACTGGGTACCCGCTGCTTAGTAATTAGTGCTCATACTACACTTTGCATCTTCTGGTGCAGATCCTAGTGTGGGCCATTGCCACTAACCGTGGACTCATGCGACTGATCTTTTGGACCTTTCGAGACTGAGGGTGAGCTCTTGGCGACTGGAGCATAGCTTTAGTTCATCCTTTATATCATGTACTCTTTTTGTTATTCGGAGACAGATATGTATATATTATGTTGGACCCTTTTTGTACTCTGTTGATGTAGTTCTGGCTCTTATACTATGATATAAGGTTTTGGTTGGTTTTAGCTTCTGTATATGTATTCCCGTTGTTCCTTTTCTTATTCTTATATCCCTTTCTTCCGCTCATATTTTGCGATCTTCCACTTGTTGCTTAGATTGTAGTCCATTACTAGTCATTCTGGGATATGGGGATTGGTTCGCTTACTGGGGGGTTGTAGGTGCCATCATGACCGAGAAATTGGGCCGTGATAGCCCGGGCTATCCTTACTAGTATATTAACATAATTTTATATGGGTTTTAGGCCTTTACCCTTGCCCCACCCCAGATCTCCATTTGATTTCAATTTGGGCAAAAAAGGAAGTCAAAGTAGGTGATCCACCTACTTGATATCTTTTGAACATTGGGCCTAATTTCTTTTATGGTTTGGTCCATATTTTCTTTATCTTGTCCAGTAAATGTAAGCTTATATTCATGTATCTCAAGCAAGTAGGACGTCAAATAAATAACTTAACCACGTAAAAAATCCAAACATGTAGGACGTTTATGCGAATAGGTAAAACATATAGCTCTAGCAATTAGGCGACTCTGTTGTTTCAAACATCAATTGCGCTTTCAAGTCTCATTCCCACAAACTATATTTTCCACTTTAGTATAGTTGGATACTTAGTCTTTGGCTCAAATTCACCCTTATTTTCACATTTCCAAATAAATCTATCAGCGTTACCCTTATTGTAAATATGTTTAAAGGTATGGTATATTACATTATTCCCCCCATTTGGACTATTCGTCCCCGAATGAAAACTTTAGATCTGAATAGAATGAACTCTAGAATTTTTCTAAAATTTTTGCCAGAGTTTCCTTTGAAAATGGGGCTATCAAAAATCTATCAGCTAACAAGAATACACATGTACAAGCCTCACAGGGCATCACAACAATTGTAGTAGAAAATGGAAGTAAGGTTCTGCTGTGTTACATAAGGAAATAACTATGCATCTGATTTGCCTTATGTTCCTCTCCATGTTTTGATTTGTAGTGCAAAATATGGAAGCTATGAACTCATAGGCACGAGTGATACACCTGGATATGTATGCACAACACATTAGTAAAAATTCATTATGTATAGGTCCGACTAAAACTATGATTCATATGAATTGGATGACGTTATAAGAAACCTTCTCTTGGTTCTTGACATAAGTGGGGGTATCTGGACCTCTTGGAGTCCTCAGATTCCCAAGTGGCTTCTTCTATCTTTTTATTCCTCCATAGTACTTTAACTGATGCCACATATTTTGTTCTCAACTTTCTAATTTCCCTATCAAGAATAACAACTGGAACCTCCTTATATGAAATGTTTTTTGTGATCTGTAAATCTCTTACAAGAACAATAACTGATGGGTCCCCACACTTATGTACCATAGACACATGGAATACTGGATGTACAATAGCTAACTTCGAAGGTAGTTTCACCTTATATGCCACTTGCCCAATTCTTCGTACGATTCTATAATGCCCAATATATCTTGGGCTTAACTTTCCCTTCTTTCAAAATCTCATAAGATCCTTCACAGGCAAGACTTTTATGAAAACCCAGTTATCTATATGGAATTACAGGTCACTGGGCCTCACATCTGAATAACATTTCTGGCAGCTTTGAGCAGTCTTCAATCGCTCACGAATTAACTTAACTTTCTCAACTGCCTGGTGGACCAAATCTAGACCAAGCACCTGTATTTCACCTACCTCAAGCCAGCCAATAGGAGACCTGCAACGTCACCTATATAGGACCTCAAATTGTTCCATTTGGATACTGGAATGATAGCCATTATTATATGCAAATTTGATAAGGGGCAAATGATCATTTTAGTTGCCTTTGAAATCTAGAACACATGCTCTCGACATATCTTCAAGCATCTGAATAGTGCCCTCAGCTTGGCCATCTGTCTGCGGATGAAAGGTTGTGCTATGATTCACCTGGGTACCCAGACCTTTCTAGACAGATTCCCAGAAGTGAGTTGTAAACTAGTGACCTCTACAAGAAATAATGGACATAGGAGTCTCATGTAGGCGAACAATTTCCTTCACATATTACTTAGCATAATCCTCTATTGTACTGGTGGATTTAACAAGTAAGAAATGGGCTGATTTTGTCAATCGATCAACGATCACCAATATAGAATCATACTTATGGAAGAAATGAGGCAAACCTGTAACACAGTGTCATGCCCCGAGGTTACCCCCTAGACGTAACACGGGACTTAGGACCACAAGGATCCCAAGATAACCCTTGGTCATAGCATTCTCAAACATACATAAAGGAAACATAGAGGAAGTATCAAGGATAAAGACAACAGAGCATAAGATAGATAGTTGAGTCAAGAGATACGACACCCCCGAAGGGTTACATACGGTCTATGTCTGAAGCCTCTAGTCATAACATAAGGAGTTGCTAGGACAAGACCCTAGCTAACTCAAAGTACGGAAATGAAAGTCCAACAAAGCTAGAAACATAACTAGTCTTTGACCTAAAAGGACTCACCAACAGCTATCTGGGTATGGCCGGGAAACACTAGCTATGAATCTGAGGAGGTACACCTGAATCTGCATCATCAAAAGATGCAGCGCAAGATATGTGTCGGTACTATAGGATGTACCGAGTATGTGAGCGATGCATGAATCATGATAAAACAGTTTAAAACATGCCTAAGAATGAACTTGTTTCTAAAAGAAGGACCATAAATAAATACCAAGGTATAGAAAATGAAACATGAAATAAAACTTAAGTTTCATAATCTAGATTCATATAACTTCATAGCTTGAAAATAAACATGTGGTAGTTTCTCTTAACGATATTATACCATGCGGAGCTACAGGGAGTTTAGTTTCTTTCACCCACACTGAAGGAGTTGTCCTAACCATCCAAGGTTAGAACCATATCATACTAGGATCCTGTCATAATAAGCCTCAACACGGGCAACCTACGGTGGCAATGTAGTTTTGGACTTGGATTATCTGAAACCTTTTCTCTCAATGCTAAATACTACTCCCAACACATAATAATAATATAAGCTCATATACATGTGACATATCTAATGCCAAACTTATTCATACTTGTTCATGACTTATTCATACTTGTTCATACCCCAGATCGTCATACTATTCATGAGTTTTGGTTTAGAAAGTGTCTCATGAGCATTGATGGAACATCGGGTGTCTTGCCTTGCATCATACTTCATAACATGGAAAAACTGGCATACTTCATGACTTGTAAAATTTGCATGGCTCTAGTTCAATTTTCGTAAAACATATGCTTTCATAGAATCATAGGAACTAGGCATGCACATACTAGAAAATCCATAAGGAACATGTTTATCATAACCCAATTTACTCAAATCAACTTTATGCATGTAGAGATTTCCATGGTTAAACTTCAATTCATAAAATCAAAGTTAACATGTAAAACCCCATGTGAAATCATGCAATTCAATAGTAATTTCATAACCAAATCATAAGAAGATCATATTTAGCAAAACCCGTAATAATTGGATAAGAACCCTAATTTGAAGATCATGAAATCCAAAATTTGCATTAGGGTTTTGGGCACGAGGGTGAAAGGAACCCATTGTTGATTACCCACATACCTTGGGTGAATATAACCCACTTGAATGGAAAGACTTTAGAGACTTAAACTTGGAGCTTTAGACCTTGAGCTTGAGAGAATCCTTTTTCCTTTTTGGGAGGTGAATGAAAGATTTTGAAGAGACTTAGGGTAATAGGGGTGAAAACCATCCTTGAAATAGCCAAAACGACTTCACTTAGGAGTTAAAAGGGTGGGTAATGTCTAAAATACCCCAGGGAAATAATTTAGATAAGCTATTAAAAAGTGTCTGCTTCAAGTTCCACGGGTGGAGTCTACGACTCGTAAACTCAACCACGACCCATGGTTCCTTCTCGTGGAAACTGCCCAAGATTTCAAGCTGCTGAAGGTTTCCTATGACTCAACATGATGACTCGTGGAAGCTTCCACGAGTCGTAGAACTAAGTCGTGGAAATCATGGGGCTTGACCACTCTCTATTTGAGTTCCACAGTTTGGTTTCACAACTCGTGGAAATCTTCAAGAGTCGTGAAACTGACTCGTGGTCCTGAGACCTGAGGGTGGTCATCTGGATTCGAATCACTAGTCACTTCCACGACTCGTGGAACCATCCACGGCTCATGGACTTGACCCGTGCTTCTTGAAAAATATTTTTTTCTGAGAATTTTTAACTTAGGTAGCTGGATATGTTTTCGGGGTGTTACAATATCTCTCCCTTGGGATCATTCGTCCTTGAATAAAGACTAAACAAGTAAAACTGAGGAGAAACAGCCCAACCAACCATTAAAACATGGAAATCAAAGAGTAAACATAAAACCTAAACTTCTTAACTTGAAAACATGATAAACTAACTTCGTAAGACATGGATGCATGTTAGATTCATGAGAGGATCAGATGGAATAGAATCGGAGCGACATACTAAGGAGGAAACTATTACCTCAAGCTGAAACTGAATTGGAAGGAAAGAGATGAGGATATTTGGCCTTCATAGCCTCTTCCGCTTCCCAAGTAGCACCCTCTACAAGATGATTTCTCCGAAGGATTTTCACCGAAGCTACTTCTTTGTTCCTCAACCTCCGAATCTGATGATCAAGGATATCCATGGGAACCTCCTCATAGGTGAGACTACCCTTCACACCCACATCCTCCAAAGAGACAATCAAGCTCGGATCACCAACACACTTCTTCAACAAGGAAACGTGGAAAACTAGATTAACCACTTCCAACTCCGTTGGTAACTCCAACTCATAAGCAACCTTGCAAACCTTTCTCAGAATTCGATAAGGACCTATAAAACAGGGACTAAGATATCCTTTCATGCCAAATCTTATCACCCCCTTCATGGGTGACACTTTAAGGAAAACCCAATCCTCAACCTCAAATTCCAACTCCCTTCTCCTCACATCCGTATAAGACTTTTATTGACTCTGAGCGGTCTTCAACCTCTCCCTAATTAGCTGAACTTTATCCATAGTCTCATCAACAAAATTTGGACAAATCAAGGCTGCCTCACCAATCTCGAACCAACCAATAGGAGATCTATACCTCCGACCATAAAATGCCTCATATAGAGCAAATTGGATGCTAACGTTAAAGCTGTTGTTGTAGGCAAACTTGATAAGAGGTAAGTGATCATCCCAATTACCTTTGAAATCAATCACACATGTTCTCAACATATCCTCCAAAGTTTGAATAGTATGCTCTGCCTTGCCGTCTGTCTGAGGATTATAAGTTGTGCTAAGCTTCACCTGGGTACTAAGGCCTTTCTGAAACGATCTCTAAAACTGAGATGTAAATTGAGGACCTCTATCAGAATTGATAGACAAGGGAACACCATGCAATCAAACTATCTCCCGGATGTAGAGTCTGGCATAGTCGTTTGCTGAATCAGTAGTCTTAACAGCCAAGAAATGGGATGACTTAGTCATCCAGTCGACTATCACCCAAATGGAATCATGTTTCCTTCGAGTACGAGGCAAACTCGTAATAAAGTCCATATTGATTGCTTCTCATTTCCAAGTGGAAAGGTCAATATCTTGAAGCATGCTACCCAGCCTTTGATGTTCCACTTTGACTTGTTGACAGTTGGGACACTTAGCCACAAACTCGGCTATGTCCTTCTTCATATCATTCCACCAAAAGACTTCATGTAGATCACAGTACATCTTAGTAGTGCCTGGATGGATGGAATATCTTGAAATGTGAGCCTCCATCAGAATCTGTTGTCTCAACCCAGCAATATCTGGTACACATCAACGACCCTGATAGCAAAACACACCATCTCCCCCTTGGGAGAAAACCTCCACATGCTGCTGATGAACTATACCCTTAAGCTGAAGTAGAACTGGATTATTGTCTTGCTTTGCCTTTACCTCAGCCACTAAGGAACATTCAGAACCATTTTGCACAATCACACCACTTTATGTCGAGTCCATAAGGAAAATTCCCAACCGAGCAATCCTATGAACCTATTTAACCAACTCCTTCCTTCCCTCTTCAATAGAAGCTACACTTCCCACGGACAATCTACTCAAAGCATCTGCCAAAACATTGGCCTTACTCGGATGGTAAAGCACACTCATATCATTATCCTTAAGAAGCTCAAGCCATCTTCTTTGTCAAAAATTCAATTCCTTTTAAGTGAATACATATTGAAGACTCTTATGATTGGTGAATACATTCACATGCACACCATACAAGTAATGTCTCCAAATCTTCAAAGTTAAGACCACGACGGCCAACTTAAGATCATGAGTAGGATAGTTCTTCTCATGAGTCTTAAGCTGTCTGGAAGCATAAGCAATCACCTTACCACGCTACATCAAGACGCAACCCAAACAAATCCTAGAAGCATCACAATACACAACAAAATCATCTAAGCCCTCGGGTAGAGCTAACACTGTAGTAGTGGTCAATCTAGTCTTTCATTCCTGAAAACTCTTCTCACAAGAGTTGGACCACTAAAACCTAACCTTTTTCTGAGTCAATTGGGTCAAAGGGGCAGCAATAGAAGAAAAGCCTTCCACAAACCTCCTGTAGTAACCAGCCAAACCCCAAAAGCTCCTAATATCAGACGAAGAAGTAGGTCTAGGTCAGTTCTTTACGGCCTCTATCTTTTGAGAATCAACCCAAATACCATCTTTAGTCACAATATGACCCAGAAAAGCAACAGACTGCATCCAAAACTCACATTTGCTAAACTTAGCAAACAACTGTCTATCCTTGAGAGTTTGTAACACAACACTCAAGTGATCCGCATGCTCCTCCTCACTCCGAGAGTAGATGAGGATATCATCAAAGAAAACAATCACAAACATGTCCAAATAATGTTTGAACATACGGTTCATCAAATCCATGAAAGCTGCAGGAGCATTCGTTAGAACAAAATACATCACAACAAATTCATAATAATCATACCGAGTCCTGAAGGCTGTCTTTAGAATATCACACTCTCTAACCCGAAGCTTATGATAACCGGATCTAAGGTAAACCTTAGAGAAGAAACTAGCACCCTAAATCTGATGGAATAAGTCATCAATCCTAGGAATGAGATACTTATTCTTGATTGTGACCTTGTTCAACTAATGGTAATCGATACACATTCTAAGCGAACCATACTTCTTATGAACAAATAAAACTGGGGCACCCCAAGGAGAAACGCTAAGCTTGATAAAACCTTTATCAAGAGGATCCTTCAACTGATCTTTCAACTCTTTAAGTTCAGCGGGATCCATTCTATAGGGAGGAATAGAGATAGGACTTGTATCTGAAAGAAGATCTATCCCAAAGTCTATCTCCCGCTCGGGAGGGACTCCGGGAAAATCATTAGGAAACACTTCTGGAGACTCATTCACAATAGGAATAGACTGAAGGGATGGGGTTTCGGACTCTGTGTCCATAACTCGCACTATGTGATAAACATACCCCTTTGAAATCATCTTTCTAGCCTTAAGATACGCTATGAAATAACCTTTCGAGAAAGGGGGACTACCTTGCCATTCTAGAACGGGTTCATTAGGAAACTTGAAACTGACAACTCGAGTACGACAATCAATAGAAGCATAACATGCATACAACCAATCCATATCGAGAATGACATTAAGATCAGACATCTCCTATTCCACTAGATCCCTGAAGTGACTCTATGAAGGACTGAGATAGGGCAATCTCGGTATATTCTTTCGTCTAGGACTGACTCACCAACAGGAGTAGAAACACAAAAGGGTTCTAAAAGCAATTCAGAACAACTTAAAACTTTCATGCCACATAAGGTGTCACAAAGGATAAGGAAGCACTAGGGTCCAACAAAGCATACACATCAAAAAAGAAAACTTTCAACATACCAGTAACAACATCTGGGGAGCCCTCCTGATCCTGACGAGAGGACATAGCATAAAGGAGATTCTGGCTCTGACCACCAGAACTAGAAGCTTTGCCCTGTGGGGCTGGTCTACCTCCTGAAGCCACTGGGGTAGGCTGATTCCTACCTCCTTGCCACTTCTTAGCCGAAGGGAAATCTCTAAGCAAGTGCCCAGTCTATCCACACCCATTGCATGCACCCGAGCCCAAATAACATTGTCCTGAGTGATTCTTCCCATACTTGGTATAAACGGGGAAAGAAGGCCCCTTAGCAACACCTCTCTGAGACTGGGAATATAAACCAGATCCTCCACCACCCTAATCATGACGAGGCTTTTGAGCTTGGGTAGGAGCACTAGCAAAAGAATGAACGGATCCTGATGACTTCTTCTGGAAAGAAGAGCGATGTCCAGCTCCGGACCTGTGATGACCAAAACCTGATCCCTCGAATCTAACCCTCTTGTTCTCCCTTTCCATCTCCCTAAGCTTGTCACCCTCAATCTGATGGGCATAAGTAATGAGTCGAGAAATGTTCATATCACTGATGGGGTTGCATTAAGGATCGTCCCTTAGCCTTTTTTTGATTGCCATTGTATAGATGTATTGATGTGAAAAATTCAAGGGGAGGTGCCTTGGTGTATCTTAGTTGCAGATTACATAGTCCTGATTGACAGGACCTGTGAGGGATTTAATGCTAAGTTGGAGGTTTAGAGACAGATCCTTGAGTATAAAGGGTTTAGGTTGAGCAGGAACAAGACTGAATATTTGGAGCGCAAGTTAAGTGATGTGACACTTGAGACTAATGTGGAAGTGAGGCTGGATACAAATGTCATCAAAAAGAGAGGTAGCTTCAAGTAGCTTGGGTTTATTATCCAGGAAAATGGTGAGCTTGACGAGAATGTTACCCATTGGATTAGTGCAGCATGGATTAAATAGAGGCTTGCTTCAGGATTTTTGTGTGATATGAAGGTTCCTCTAAAACTTGAAGGCAAGTTTTACAGAGTAGTGGTTAGATCATCTATACTGTATAGGGAGGGGTGTTGGCCAGTCAAGTACTCTCTCATTCATAAGATGAAGGTGCCTGAGATGAGGATGTTGCGCTGGATGTGTGGGCTTACTAGGGGAGACAGAATTAGGAATAAGGATATCTGTGACAAGGTGGGAGTGTCATCAGTGGAAGACAATATGCGGGAAGCGAGGTTGAGGTGGTTCGTGCATGTGATAAAAAGATGCATGGAGGCCCCAGTGTAGAAGTGTGAGAGGTTGTTTATAGATGGTTTTAAGAGGGATAGAGGCAGACCAAAGAAATATTGGAGAGAGGTTCTTAGACATAATATGCCGGATTTGCAGCTTACCGAGGACATGACCTTAGATAGAAAGGTGTGGAGGGCATGAATTAGGGTAGAAGGGTAGTAGGTAGGATTGCATCATACTAGTAGGTAGGAGTGCAGTGTCTTATTGCCATTATTTGTAATTGTAGGTCTACACTTGTTGTTTCTTGTTCTTCCGCTCTTGATATTATCTAGTATTTTGTATAGTCGACAGTATTATTTTGTTGTAGTATTGTTCCGCAACTATTTGTTGTTTTCATTTATCATCTATATCTCTTTTACTGTCATTACATATTCTTTTAGTCATTCTTTGTCTTGAGTCGGGTGTCTATCAGAAACAACCATTTTACTTCACCTATACCTTAAAAAGGTACGATCTGTGTACATTCAGCCTTCCCCTTACCCTACTTTGTGGGTATACACTGGGTTTGTTGTTGAATATAAAAAGTTCATAGATTCTAATATAGTCAGTCTAGTGGATATTTTTTAAATACTTGTTTTAGGGCTACTAAAAATTATAAACACTTTGGGATTAGCTATATATGTTTTTTTTTAGTCTGTTCATTTAAAATTTTCTAGGTTTATTAGGATTTTCTATGTTAAATTTTCTAACAATAGGAATTTGAAATAAAATATTTTTGTGTATATGAAACACATTTTCTTGGCTTTTATCATTTATAGTTTTTTTTACCATTTTTAAATTTATAGGAGTCCTTTTTTTCTTTATGTTGTTGTCCTTTTTTTAAGTAATTTTTATTGTAAATTAATAATTTTCTATAGCCGCTTTTCAAAAAATATCAATCAAGTAACTCAGGTAGATGTAAAAACTGGGTCTGTCGTTATGGATAAGCCTTTCGTGCCAAGTTTCGGGTTAGAAAACTTCTAGGTTTGGGAGTTGGAAATTTTGGACTAGGCTAGTCTCAGACGGTTTCTGAGCGAGGTATGGTCTAGAGAAATCTAAGTGAGGATTGAATATCGTATCTTGTATTAAGCTAGTTTTTTCATTAGCTAAGACGTTAAGGAGTTTGAGCAACTTTTTCGAATATAAGTAGAACTATCAGTAGTAAGGTTGACGTGAAGGGGTTGTTTTGGGACATCAGGATTTAAGGTGTGTTGTAAAATGGACACTTTTGTGGGATTTTACAAGTTTTTGTCCCGTGTCAACTGCTATAGCGGTTAATATTGTGCTACAGCGATTTCTGCTATAGCTAAAAAATTCCTGATATAGCGGAAGTCAACGCCAGTCAGCACTACCACAGCAGTCGATTCTCCTATTACAACGCTGCTATAGCGGTATACAGACTGCTATAGAAGACTGAGTTGGGTTAAATTCTGAAACTTCCCCCAAAATGTTCAAAAGCATTCAAGAACATTTTGGGGAAGCCCATAGATGAAGGGAGGTGAATTTCAGTGATGTTTCACCAAAATCCATCAAAAAGGTAAGGTTTTCGTTCCCCTCTTTGCTATTTTGATTACTGAACCTTTAAAACTACAATCTCAGGCTTTGGGGAAGGGTTGGATTGACCTAAGGATAATAGAATTTGGGGTAAAAGGGGATTCTAGGTTGTATAATCTGTGGGTTATGGTTATTAATGCTATTGCATGTTAGAAACACCATTGCTCGCTAAATGTAATTGTAATAATTGTAGTTTAGGAGGAATCAATGGTGGGTAGGCCAGGGAATGGGTAGAATGATTATGGTTTGGCCTTGGGATTTGGGATTTTACATAATCTAGGTAATTGTTAGGCCATTGGATTGATTGTAGTTTGTAATTGTGTTTAGACCAAGAGCAAGTGAAAGCTACGGAAAATGGGAAGGCTCCGGTCCAGTAAAGTTTCCAAAAGCAATTCGAGGTAGGTGATGGTTAATGTCTTTCCAAATGCAATTTATCTACATGTAACTATAACTTAGTATTGTATGTGCTTTTGTGCTTAACAAAGGAACTATGAATGTCCAAGTAATTGGGGTGTTAAGTATGTGAAATGAATTTGATATTGCTTGTTGGTTAACAAGGGTTTTTCTGTTCATTTAAATATTGACGGTTGGTTTTGTGTGATATTTGGTTGGCTCAGGTACCATATCTGGTCAAGTTTACTAACGATTAGCTCAGGTACCATGCCTGGTATAGGTTCTATATTAGTTGGCTCGAGTACAATGCCTAGTAAAGGTTCTATATCATTTGGCATGGGTACCTTTCCTGGTACGGGTTTAAATTGCTTTATTGATAGTGTTTGTTGAATGGTTCCATGAGTGGATAAGGTTGAGTGTTAAATTTGTGTTTGATTGTATTGGTCCTTGAGAGGCAGGGTTGTTACACTTGAATGTGGGGTTGGTCTTGGGGTGGACCAGGCATTGCATGTTAACACTAGGTGTTGGTCTAGGGATCTGTAGTTGGTCTAGAAATATAATAAGGGTAAATTTCTTCATTATTGTGCATTGTTAAGTGATTGTGAACTTGTTTCATGTGGTTGATGAGTTAGGGGTAGGTTGAGAGTGTAGCATTATGTTACTGGTTGTTTCTACATGTTTTTGCTACTTTAATCGATTTGGTTTATTGTATTTATATTATTTATTTGAGTTGGCCGGTGATCCTACTAGTACATGGTGACTGTGTACTGATTCTGCACTTGTTTTTCTTTCTATGAGTAGAGGACATCTTCCGATGGCTCCTATGTGACCTCAGATCTAGTCCCGGCGATTCCAGATTTCAAGGGTGAGCTGCTTCTTCCGGGCTACCTTGTCTTCATCCCGTTTAGTTGTAGCCCATTTATTTTGGGCTTAAACTCTTGTTTTATTATGGTTGCATCCCCGTTCTAGACTTTTGGTAGATGTTTTGGTACGGTGACTTTCAGTTTCTAGGGGATTTCCACAGGGTCTTGTTTACTAGTATTTTGATGGTGAATGTTAGTTTATTTTAATGCAAACTCATTTTGAGCTGTTAGAATTGCTATGTGTTGGGTCAATATTGGTTCGCTTATCTGGGGGTTTTGGGTAGGTGCTACTCATGATGGTTTGAGTTGTGACAAAGATGGTATCAGAGCCCTAGGTTTGTTGATCTTATCATACCAAAATGGGTCTAGTAGATTCTTGCGGAATGGTAGAGAGACGTATGTACATTTTTTTTGAGAGGCTATAGGACTTTAGGAAAATATCACTTCTTTCTTCCATCGTGCTATAACTCGATTCCAATTGGTTTCTGGTGATACAAATTGGTATCTAACTCCTTTCACTCTTTTGTCCACAGATGGTTAACACAAGAAATAAAAGAGCAAGAGCGGTGGTCCCAATAGTGGGCCCAACAGTCAAAGGGAGAGGAAGGGACAAGGGAAAGGGCCGAGGTAGGGCAACACCCGCCAGGGGTAGAGATCAGGCATCTCCAGGTGCAAGGGAGGCGACCCGTCCCCCACCCTGGGATGCGATTGAGGAGGAAGTTGAGGTTGTTGTTGAGGAGGGTGCGTAACGGGTAGAGGCAACAACGGTTGGAGGTGCAAGCCTTCGCCCTATATCGCCTAAGGAATTTTAGCAAATGTGGACTTTTCTGAGTGGACTGGTTGGTGCTGGATCCACCCCCATGGGTACTACAAATCAGGTTTTGGGCGCCCAACCAAAAGTTATAATGGCTCCTAGGTTGGATGCAACACTTACTTCTTCCGCCTGATGCTAGGTCAGGTTATGACTGGGAATGAGCATGAGATGCTGACTAAGTTCTTGAAACTGAAACCTCCTATGTTACAGGGTACTGATAAAGAGGATGCTTATGAGTTTATTCTGGATTATTATGAGAGGCTGCATAAGTTGGGCATTATGCAGTAGCATGGGGTGGAGTTCTCACCTTTCAACTTCAGGGTGATGCTAAGCGGTGGTGTAGGTCCTATGTATAGTGTCGGCCATCTGGTTTGCCTCCACTAACTTGGGCAGAGTTTTATTCCCTTTTCTTAGAAAAGTATGTGCCACGTACCTTGAGGGATCATAAAAAGGATGAGTTTCTACTCTTGAGCAGGGTAACATGTCGATCTTAGCCTATGAGGCCAAATTCCATGCCTTGTCCCTTTTTTCTACTCACCTTATGGGTACAGAAGAGGAGAGGATTCATCTATTTGTGAATGGCCTGAATACTGAGTTGCAGGTGTTGTTTGTGCATATGACTTCAGCGGGGATGGATTTTAATGAGGTGACATATTATGTGAAGAAATTGGAGGGGGTCAGGTAGGTTGGGCAGGGTAAGGTGTTATCCAAGAAGTCTCGAAATGAAGGTAACTACAGTGGTTCATACTCCAGAGGTCACAACCAACAAGTTTATTCTGCTCATCCTATTCAATCAGCCTTTCCAGCTTCTACAGGTGGTCGTCCGGGAGCCAGTCAGCAGTTTTCAGCTCCTAGAGGCCAGGGGGATTCTTATACTTCTACTAGCAGTCCTACTCTTGATTGCGAATGCTTTCATTATGATGATCCAGGTCACTTTAAGAGGGATTGCCCTCACAGGTAGGCAGGTAATCAGACTCAGCAGCACACAAAGGTTATAGTTCTGGCAAGGAGAGGTGGCTATGGTAGGGGTCGTCCAAAATATGGGCGAGGTAACTTTCAGGAAGTCTGGGGAGACAGAGGGAAAGGCGGCGCAGGTAGGGGTATGGTGTATCCATCCAAGGAAGTTGCTCGAATTGATGACTGGGCCCATTATTATGCTTTTCCAGGAAAGTTTGAGGCTGAGGGGTCAGACGCAGTGATCACAAGTACAATTCTAGTCTGTGATAGGATAGCTTTTATAGTATTTGACCCAGGTTCTACTTACTCTTACGTTTCTGTGAAATTTTCCTTGGGTCTGGATCTTTTTTGTGATGTCCTTGATTCCCTTATTCATGTTTCTACCCTAGTTGGAGAGTCTGTGATACCCTATATGGGCATTTCAAGTTCCTAGTTATGTTATTTGGGTTGACCAATGCGCTGACAACATTCATGAGTTTAATGAATGGGGTTTTAAAATCTTATCTGGCTTCATTCATCATTGTACTTATAGATGATATTTTGAGTTACTCCAACAGTAGGGAGAAGCATGTTGAGCATCTATGCATTATCTTGGATATTTTGAGGCACCAAAAACTATATGCCAAGTTTTCCAAGTGTGAATTTTGGTTGACTTCAGTCGCAATCTTGGGGAATTTTGTGTCAGAAAAGAGGATTATTGTAATGACCCTTCCGGTCATTTATGCGTGTTTGCCTTTCTTGTACCGTTAGAGCTTGCATGTAGAGGCCCCAAGTCAGTTATGGCTTGCTCGGACCGGTAGTTCGGTGCCCGACCATTTGCTTGGTCTTTTTTGCCATTCTTTGTTTTAGAGCTTTTAGCTTTTGAAATCTTTGACTTCAGTCAACATCCTGGGTGTACGTGCTCGGAATCGAATTCCGACAATTCCATTCGCTCAGGAGCGTGAACTTTGGTCTAGAGGGACCTTTGGTCAGGATCTGGGAGCTTCTTAGCTTGGAATTCTCTCTCATTCTGTGTTTTCAGGCCAGTTGGGATTGTTTGGTTGACTTTGATCAACATTCGGAGAGGACGGTCTCAGATGGAAATTCTGTCTATGCTTTTAGCTCCGGAATGTCGAGTTTAGGTTAGAGGGACTATTGGTTTGGGTCCCTAGGCTTCCGGACTTGATTTTGGCCATTGGGTTCCATTTTGGGAATAGTTGGCTAAAGGTTGATTTTGGGCGTGGGGCCCACTTTTCGTTAAATTGACATCCTATGGGATTTTCGTCGATTCCATTGGATCCGGAACGCCGTTTCTAGTCGAATAGCTCAAGTCATTTGTGTGTGCGGGACCCCTAATGCGTTCCCGGGGACCCATCTTGTGAAAATTTTCCTAAGGATTGGTTGCTGGTTGCTGGTGTGGGCAGCACCATGCACCTTTGCCCATACGCCCTGGCCGCCTATGCCCATGCGCCCCATGCGCCCTTGCCTCCTGTGCCCATGCGCCCCATGCGCCCTGGCCGCCTGTGCCCATGCGCCCCATGCGCTCTGGCCGCCTGTGCCCATGCGCCCCATGCGCCCTGGCCGCCTGTGCCCACGCGCCCCATGCGCCCTGGCCGCCTGTGCCCACGCGCCCCATGCGCCCTGGCCGCCTGGGCCGCCCTGGCCCCTGGGCGCTGGCATCTTATATAGCTGGCCAGCCCTCTTCTCCCCTTTATTTCTAAAATCCCCAAAACCATATTCTCCATTAAAATAGCTCTCAAAAACCTCCATATAACCATTATTCATCCCAACTACTTGGAGGATAATATTTTGTCGATCCATGCTCGTTTGTGGACTCCTAAATCCGATAAACTCTCTCTTTAAATTCCGAATTCTCCATGGATGATGAACCCAAAACCTCCATAAATTACCTTGATCATTACCAATAGCTTGGAGGTTAATATTTGCTGAATCTTGAGCGTTTGTTGGATTCTAAATCGGGTAAGTTCTTTCGTGATTTTTCCGATTTCTTCCACGAATTTCATTCTTTAAATTCCTTGATTTGCGGGGTGTTTTGAGCCCTAATTGTTGTCCGTTACCGCTCAATTTTTGAGCATGTGCTCCCGGGATGGTAAGGAACACAGGTGTGTTTTTCATTTCCGGTTTTGGGTTACGGGGCCCACGAGCCCGTTTGTGACCCGGATTTCAACCCAGGTATATTTTTGGCATTATGGGTATCGTTAGTCTTGTTTTAATCTGTAGATTATTGTATTGATAGTGGTTTTGCGATTTGGAGCTTCCCAGAGCAGTTAGAGCCTGGACGACGCCGTCCCCGCAGCTATTCGTCGGACGACAGGTAGGTTATGGTTTTCCCCTATCTAGACTCTGCGTAGATAGGCTATAACTGCATTAATTAGCATCCTTGGATGGGTTGTTATAGGTTGGTACCCCAGACCTTGTTCGTCTTTCGTCCGTCTATTTAATACGTTGTTTGTAGTATTCGCGTAGTAATGTATATTACCTTTGTGGTCCTGTGTGGCCTTGTATTGACTCTGGAACATAGATGGTGGGCTATTTGGGAATGTCCGCGAGTCACGGACATAGAGATTATCCTTTTAGGCTGGTTATATCTGCTGAATAGCTATTGGGCCTGTGCAGGGCCGATAGGAATTATTGTGAGCCATTGGGCTACTTTTATATTTGTGTGCGAGCATATCATCCATGAAAAATGGTTTCCCCTGCATGTTTTACTACAGTTTTGGCTGTGAGCCACTACTGACAGTTTTCCTAAACTTGTGTGGCCCTGGGGGGCCGTTTTTGGTACTGTTGTTGATAGAAAAGGGCATTTTTGGATGTTTTCGCACTGATTTTATTACTGGTACTAAACTCTGCTGGGCAGAGCACCAGACTTGATTTTATTTCTGATACTAGTCTCTACGGGGCAGAGCGCCAGACTTGATTTTATTACTGATACTAGTCTCTGCCGGGCGGAGCACTAGACTTGATTTACAATAGTTTTAGACCAGGTTACGCCCGGGCACCCTTGGAGGGGTTTTTGAGGTATTTTCTACTACTTTAGTCCTGGACGGGGTCTGGGCATGCATACTCGAGATTGGGTCTCTATCTTGATCCCGGACTTGCTTCCGGATGACATGTCTTGATACTGAGTTTTAGTATGGGGTCGGGGACCTCCATGGACCTTGCCGCTCCGGGCCTGGGGCTTTGGGCTGCGTGCACCGGAGGGAAGGGTATACAGTGGAGTAGAGGTATACAGGCTGAGTCCTTCCATAGAACCTACCTGCTGGGCCCGATTGGCACCGGAGGAGGTACATACAGAGATTCTATTTCATATCATATCATATCATGCATTGGATTCCACCCTTGTTTGCTGTGTGTTCAGTGTACGCTCCAGTAGTATGGGATGCCGGAGGGTTTGCTTTCACTTGATTGTGTTCCTCGGTTGTATGGGCGGCCGTTGGGACTGTAGGTAGACTATATTTACTCCTGTATTTATTTAGAGCTTGTCTTGGCACTCGGTTCTTGAAAGATTAGTGATGGCTAGCATATTGAGGCTTTGGTTGTGGGATTTTTGAATATTGAGAGGGCTTTGGGGTCCTATCTTATTGAGGCACTTTGGTGTGGCCTTCTGAGCAGAGTGTGAGACTCTGGTTCTATTCTTGTGGAAAGCTGAGTGGTATCCCTCGGTTATTGTGGCCTAGTTATTTCATCCTAGGGTTGTACTTGTGAGGTGATTCCCTGGTTATGCTATCATATGATTGGATTGGTGTTATGATTTCCTTATAATGGTTGATTCCATTTTGAGTATGTTAGACTGCTCTTCATCTTTTCCTTTTACTTGAAGTTACTGGTATACCGCAATTTTCTCAACTCTCTCTCTTACTTATATTATTATGCAAGGACTCCAGGTGTGTTCTCCTTTCCTTCACCTGTGATTCTATGTAATTGTATCTCTGTGCTAGCATGTGTTTCTTGAAGCTCTTGGTTATGGATGATCTGTGCTAGCTCCTTGTGACTTGCTTATTGCCTCAGTGACTGCTTTCTTTCTATCTGTTACTTACTGCTTTTATATCTTATATGTGCTTAGTCGGCCTATGACACCTACTGAGTACCCGTGGTTTTGGTGCTCATGCTACACTTCTGCACTTTTTGTGCAGATATTAGCTGAGCTTTCGCCGTTTATCACGTTGGAGACTCGTTCAGCTTTTGGATCTTTGAGACTGGGGTGAGCGCCTGACGGTCGGGGCTTGTCTACATCGCATCTGTTGTATTGTTGCTCCTTGTTCTTTCGGAGGCAATTTATGTTGTATTTTGTTACTACCAGCACTTGTATCCTATTAGAAGCTTTTGTACTGTTGATACCAAGTCTTGGGGTTGGTGTAGTTTCCTTTATGTATTTATATTCGAGTTTTGCCTTCGCTTATTTATGCTTGCTGGTGCGTTTTGGTTAGGTAGTAGCCCATTACTAACCGTTCTGGGCCACGGGAATTGGTTCTCCTACTAGGGGATTGTAGGTGCCATCATGACTTGAGAAATTGGGTCGTGACAATGATGGTGGATCCCCAAAAGATTGAGGCAGTTATGAGCTGGGTCTGGCCTAGCTCTGTGACTGAGGTTAGAAGTTTTGTGGGGCTTACGGGATACTATCATAGATTTTTCAAGGACTTTGCATCCATCGCTACTTACTTGACGAGGTTGACTCAGAAGGAGGTGTTGTTTGTGTGGTCCGACAAGTGTGAGGAGAGCTTCCAAAAGCTCAAGACACTTCTTACCATAACTCCCATCCTATCATTTCCAGTTGAAGATAAGGATTTCATTTTGTATTGTGATACTTCACATTCGGGTTTGGGTGTAGTGTTGATGCAGGACAGGAATGTTATAGCTTATGCTTCAAGGAAGCTGAAGCCTTATGAGAAGAATTACCTAACCTATGACTTGGAGTTGGCAGCGGTGGTCTTTACACTCAAGATTTGGAGGCACTACCTCTATAGTGTGAAGTGTTCACGGACCGTCGCAGCCTTCAGCGTGTGTTTACAAAAAGGACTTGAATCTGAGGCAGAGGAGGTGGATGAAGTTGTTGAAGGATTATGATGGGACCATCCAGTAACATCTGGGTAAGGCTAATATGGTGGCAGACACATTGAGTCAGATAATAGTCAGCACGGGCATTTTGGCTTGTTTGGTGGTGTCCAAACGAGCATTCGCTACGGAGATTCGAGCACTAGAATCTAAGTTCATGCAATTGGGAATCTCAGAACAGGGTGGATTGATGGCCAGTATTGAGGTCAAATCCACATTCATTCAAGAAATACAGGCCAAGAAGTTTCAGGATGCATAGCTGAACAAGCTTCGGAGCAAGGTAGTCATCAGAGAGTCTAGGGATGTTGTGTTAGACACTAGCGGGGTGATAAGGTTTAGGGGAAGGAATTTTGTTCCTCGAGTTGATGACATGATTCAGAAGGTGTTGGCATAGGCTCATGGTTCATGGTATTCAATTCATCTAGGCGTAACAAAAATGTACATGGACTTGAGGCAACATTATTGGTGGCCTGGGATGAAAAGGGACGTAGCTGATTATGTGTCTAAGTGTCAGAACATTCAGCAGGTCAAGTATGAGCACCAAAGGCCTGCATGATTACTTCAGCGAATGCCCATTCCCCAGTAGGAGTGGGAGAAGATAGCCATGGATTTCGTGGTGGGTCTTCCTAAGACCTTGGGAATGTATGACTCTATCTGGGTCATTGTGGATAGGCAGACCAAGTCTTCTCATTTCATTCCGGTCAGAGTGGACAATAATTCGTAGCAGTTGGCTAAGATCTATGTTAGGGAGATTGTGAGACTACACGGGGTTCCACTCTCAATCATTTCAGAGAGAGGTACGCAGTTTACCTCCAAGTTCTAGGGTAAGTTGCACGAAAATTTGGGCACTCAACTCACTTTCAGCATAGCTTTTCATCCTCAGAGAGACGGTCAGTCAGAGAGAACAATTCAGGTATTGGAGGAAATGCTGAGATCATGTGTAATCGTCTTTAGGGGTCATTAGAACAAATTTCTACTGTTGTGTGAGGTCTCATACAACAACAACTACCAGTCCAGTATCAACATGGCACCATTTTAGGGACTGTATGGGTGGGGATGTAGATCACTCATAGGGTGGTTTGAGGCAAGTAATTTGAAACCTTTGGGTGTGGACTTGGTAAGGCAAGCTCAGGAAAAAGTGATGGGGATCCAGACTAAGCTGCTAGCAGCCCAAAGAACGCAGAACGAGTACGTAGATCGCAAGGTAAGAGACATGGATTTTTAGGTCAGTGAAAAGTTGTTATTAAAAGTATCACCAATGAAAGGGTTAATGCAGTTCGTCAAAAAGGGTAAGCTCAGCCCATAGTGCATAGGTCCATTTAAGTTTCTCGAGGTTGTAGGGCCAGTGTCTTACAGGTTAGCACTATCGCCCAGTTTATCCAGAGTCCATCTAGTCTTCCATGTTTCCATGTTGAAGCGATACCATGGGAATGGGGAATACATCATTAAGTGGGATTCAATTTTGCTAGACAAGGATCTTCGATATGAAGAGGAACAAGTTGCGATTATTGATCAGGATGTCCCAAAATTAAGGAAAAAGGAAATTAAATTGATGAAAGCTCAATGAAATTATTTTCTAGTTGAGGAAGCCAGTTAGGAAATCGAGAAGGACATGCATGACAAGTACCCTCACTTATTTGAGGATTCAGGTACTACACTTTCCCTCTTTTATTTTATCTTTTCAACTTTGATCATTTGGGGTGAACCATGGGTAAATTTGTATCGATTGTAATGATCAGGTCAATTGTTATGGGTAAACCTTTCGTTCCAAGTTTCAGGTTAGAAAACTTTCGGGTTTGGGAGTTGGAAATTTCAAGCTAGGCTAGTCTTAGATAGTTTCTGAGAGAGGTATGGTCTAGGGAAATCCGGGTGAGGATTGGGTATTGTATCTTGTAATAAGCTAGTTTTTTCCATTAGCTAAGACAGTAAGGAGTCCGGGGAACTTTTCAGAAATGAATTCAGATAAGTAGAACTCCCGGTATTAAAGTTGACATGAAGGGGTTGTTCCGGGACAACATGATTTAAGGTGTGTTGTAAAATGGGCACTTTTGTGGGATTTTTCAAATTTTTGTCCCGTGTCAACTGCTATAGTGGTTCACACTGTGCTATAGTAGTTTCTACTATAGTGGATAAAAATCTGCAATAGCGAAAGTCAACATCGGTCAGCACTTCCATAGCGGTCAATTCTGCTACAGCAGCGCTGCTATAACGGTGTACGGACCGCTATAGAAGACTGAGTCGGGTTTAATGTTGAAACTTTCCAAAACATTCAAAAACTTTCAAGAATGTTTTGGGGAATGGTATAGACGAAGGGAGGCAAATTTCAATGATTTTCCACCAAACTTCATCGAAAAGGTAAGGTTTTTTCTCCTATCTTCGTTATTTTGATTCCCGGACCTTAGAAACTACAATCTCAGGTATGGGGGAAGGTTTGGATTGACCTAAGGATGATAGAATTCATGGAACAGGGGGATTCTAAGTTGTATAGTCTATGGGATATGGTTATTATCGGTATTGCATGTTAGAAACACCATTGTTCGCTAAATATAACTGTAAAAATGGTAGTTTAGGATTAATTAGTGATGGGAAGGCCCGGGAATGGGTGGAATGATTATAGTTTGTCCTGGGGATTTGTGATTTTACATAATCTGGGTAATTTTAGGCCATTGGATTAATTGTAGTTGTTTGTAATTGTGTTTAGACAAAGAGCAAGCGAAAGCTACGAAAAACGGAAAGGCACCGGTCCAGTAAAGTTTCCAAAAGCAATTCAAGGTAGGTGATGGTTAATGTCTTGCCAAATGCAATGTATGTACATGTAACTATAACTTAGTATTTTATGTGCTTTCATGCTTAGGGAAGGAACTATGAATATCCAAGCAATTGGGGTGTTAAGTATGTGAAATGAATTTGATATTGCTTGTTGGTTTACAAGGGTGTTTTCTGTTCATTTAAATGTTTACTGTTGGTTTTGTGTGATATTCGCTTGGCTCAAGTACCATGCCTGGTATGGGATATTAATGGTTAGTGCTGGTACCATAGCTGGTACCATAGCTGGTACAAATTCTATATTGGTTGGCCTTGGTACCATGCCTGGTCCAGATTCTATATCGGTTGGCTCGGGTACCATGTCTGGTATGGGTTTGAATTGCGTTATTGATAGTGTTTGTTGAATGGTTCCATGAGTGGACTGGGTTGAGTGTTAAATCCATGTTTGATTATGTTGGTCCTTGAGAGGCTGGGTTGTTACACCTGAATATGGGGTTGGTCTTGGGGTGGACAAGGCATTGCATGTTAATACTAGGTGTTGGTCTCGGGATCCATAGTTGGTACGGAAATGTAATAAGGGTAAATGTCTTGATTATTATACATTGTTAAGTGATTGTGAACCTGTTTCATGTTTTTGATGAGTTAGAGGGTAGGATGAGAGCCTGGCATTATGTTACTGGTTGTTTCTACATGTTCGTGCTACATTAATCGATTTGATTTATTGTATTTATATTGTTTGTTGGAGCTTGCCGATGATCCTACCATTAAAAGGTGGTTGTTTACTGATTCTTCACTTGTTTTTCTTTCTATGAGTACAGGATATCTTCTGGCGGCTCCTACGCGACCTCAGATCTAGTCTCGACGATTTTAGATTTCAAGAGTGAGTTATTTCTTCTGGGATACCTTGTCTTCATCCCATTTAGTTATAGCCCATTTGTTTCGGGCTTAAACTCTTGTTTTATTGGTGTTGTATTCCCCTTCTTGACTTTTGGTAGATGTTTTGGTACGGTGACTTTCAGTTTCTAGGGGATTTCAACAGGGTCTTGTTTACTAGTATTTTGATGGTGAATGTTATTTTATTTTAATGCAAACTGGTATTGAGCTGTTAGAATTCCTAAATGTTTGGTCAATATTTGTTTGCTCATCCGGGGGTTTTGGGTGGGTGCCACTCACGATGGTTTGGATCGTGACAAAGCAACTCAAAACATACTTTAAATAGCAAAAATATTTTTAAATTCATATTGATATTTTTGTTCGTAAAGAAGTTAGTTGATGCTTAATAATTTTCTATCCCAAAATTTATGTAAGAGAAAGTGGTTTGGGGATCTTGATTTTTTTGATAGTCATATAATCGAGTAATATTGCTTGAAACAAGGTAAATTGAAAGAGACAAAAATTAAGATCATTAAAAGTTTTTTTAAAACTTTTAGGTTTAGGAGATATAGAAAATTTGAGCCATCATTTTTTTTTTGGTAAGTAAAGATTTTATTTACCAAGTAACGTGAAAAAACAAGAAAAAAAGCAGACATGGACATAAACAACTCCATGACTTTCTAATCCTATAGCAGCTACCTTTCCTCTACAACTACACTAGTTAAGGTATTACATTTAGTACTTGTAGTCTATGGGCTAATTTAGGCTTGTGAATTACTCTTCCATGAACATCATGAATGATCTGTCGTGTGATAAGTTTAGGGGTTTTATGTGTCTTCTTGAAAATTCTTGCATTTCTTTCCATCCAAATAGAATACATTGCGCATGCCAATGTCATTCTATATACTTGCACAGTACTGCCACTTCCCTTCATATATTTCAATGCCCAGTACACCTCCTCCTGCCATGTCAAACTTGGTCTAACCATACCCTGCCATAGTAGCAACTTTTCCCATACGCTAGCAGCAAAGAAACACTCGAAAAACAAATGATTCACATCTTCATCTTTGCTCTGACAAAATGGACAAGTTACAGAATCAACCGAACCCCATTTTGCCAACCTTGTCTAAGTGGCAAGTGTCTTATTAACAGCCAAATAGAGCATGAATAACCACTTGGGAGCACCATAGTTGCACACCACCAGCTTCCTCCATTCCACATGTGTCATATCCCCGCTCATCTCCAAGTAAATTTGTTTTATTGAGTACTTGTTCATAGCCATTACTGCATCTTCAGTGTAGCGTATCTCTTGTAGGTATTTTTGAGCCTTCAAAATCCTTTAAACTATCCAGGAAGCTTGGTTAGCTTGGACTCCCCATATGCCATCAGTCCCATAGTATATGTGAATCCAATTTGAGCCATCATTTTATTTCTTTATTATTGGTTAATCCTTATATTGTATATTTCTTCTAATTTTTTTTTATTTTTTTGTTATATTTATGAAATTTATCTTCATTTTTTTTATAAAAAGGTATGAAATTCCAACATGATATGTGTATTTTTGGTAACTAAATTGTTTTATATTACCAATTGAAACCAATACAGATCAATAGGAAACAAAAAGAAGAGTCAAACTAAGTTGGGCATCCCCACAATTAGTTTCTTGAGCTACTCCTATGCCAGGCACTCCTTAAAAACCTAAAAGAGATAAATACATTTCCCCAAGAACCGTCTATACTTCCTGCTAATTACAACACTATTTTCTGCACAGATTATGGATAGTAGTTCATTTCCAGCAGTCTTCTAGTCAGCTTCAGTTTCATACCTCCCCTACAAAACAGCTCATGTACAATAGATTTTGTAAGGTTATCAGCTTGTCTAAACTTGTGTTGAAAGATTTTGTAGTTTCTTTCCTGCCAATAGACACAACAAGCTATAGCTTGTAATGACCCTCAAGGTCATTTCCTCGATTTTCATGTGTTTTCTATGTTTCAAGCTTTTCCACAGTGGCTACAGGTCATTTATGACTTGCCAAGACTAACGATTCAGTTTTTGGGTAGTTCGTTTGTGTTTTAAGCCCATTTCCCTATTTTTAAACTCTTAAAGTTGAAAGAGTTGACTTTGGTCAATATTTGGAGAAGACGGCCTTAGATGGAAATTCCTCAGTGTTACTAGCTTCGGAACACCGACTTTGAGCTAGAGAGACCTTTAGTTCAGGTCCCGAGGCTTTTGGACTCATTTTGGACTATTGGGATTCTTTTGGTAAAAGGTTAGTTTTTTAGTGTGGGGCCCACTTTTTATTAAATAAATCCTCGTTTGGTTTTTTGTTGATTTTATTGAGTTCAGAATGTTATTTCTGGTAGGGTAGCATAGTTCTCTTGCATATGGGAGATCCTGGATGAATCTTGAGGGTCAATGCAATGACTTTTTGAAGTTGCAAATTGTTGGTTTCTATTGCGGAAGTACCCAACCCTTCCCCTATGTAGAGGGTGGGCTGTGTGTGCAAAGACGAGGTGTTGGGCCTTGCTTCATTTGCCCTTCACATTCTCCTGGCTTATCCGCAGACGTGAGGCCGCATGCAGGGTGGCCAGCCTGTGTGTGTGTAGGAGGGCTGCTGGGACTCGCCTCCACTTTCCCTTTGCATACACGAGCTCTTGGCTGCCCACGCGAGGCACCGTATGTGGTGGCCTGGCCGCATGCACGAAGGTCAGTGCCTGGCAGCTATATATTGTTTTCCCTTTCATTTTTCAGACACTCAAAATTGAATTCCTCCATTACTCTAGATATTTAAGCACCAATTTAAGTGTGCTATCACCATATTCTGGTTTAGGCAACATTTCTTTATTCGTAGTCGACTTTCCGTCATTAAATTATAAGTTTTCAGCCCTTAATTTCATTAAAGTTCTTAGTTGATTCTTGTTTTGCTCTTTGGGTTTGGGGGATTATTTGATCTTGGATTTGGAGCTAGATTTGCCTAATTGGGCATGTGATCCTTGTCCCACGAAGGACATCTTTCCCAGTTTTATTTTTAAAATTTATATGTGGGCCTCACAAATGACTTTTCACCTGGTTTTCAGCCTGAATTTTTAATTTGCAATATAGGTATCATTATTCAAAATTTAACCAGTAGATTATTTATATGATAGTGTGGCATCATTCAAAGGCTTTTCGAAAAGAATATCATTATTCAAAATTTAACCAGTAGATTATTTATATGATAATGTGGCATCATTCAAAGGCTTCTCGAAAAGGAAAAGCTTCGGTCTAGGGGGTGCAAGCGAGCGCGATTGAATATTAGGCTACGTCTTATTTATTTTTAGACTTAGCTCTTATAAGATAATTTTATGGTTTGTGCTAATTGTTAGAGGGAATTTATGGATTGAATAGTGATATTTAAGGGATTTTGCATACCGCATTCGATTTAGGGCTCTAGCTTAGAATTGGGAACTCGGATCCTTAGTATTAACCATGCTTGTACCTGTAGGGCTTAGTGTAGTAGATGTAGTACCTTTAGTGTATCCATTTATACATCATTTGATTGCCTTAGCTTAGTTAGTTGGCCTTGGGGTGTTGGGTTGGTTAATTTAGATATCCGACGTATGGAATTCTGGAAAGCTCTCGTGGTAGATTAGAAGCTTGTTTAACATTTCTGCTTATTTATTCTTCTTTCGTATTGTTTATCCTAATTTATGTATTTATGAGCCTGAGGCCATATGTGTTGGATTTGTTGGACCCCAGGTTAGTTTACTTATTTCCTAACTCCTTTCATTTTGTTTCTTCTATTTGCCGATTTAGTATGAATTATCCCCATTAGCTAGATTTGGGGCTAGTTGATGCCTTAGAATGGTTCCTGTAGGAGGTTGTTATGAGTCCAGTTCTTTTAGGTGCTATTTGTAGAACATTGACCTTCCTCCTTACTTGTGGAATTATTTACTTTAGTGCGAATTAATTAGACATAATTATTCTTCCATGTTCTGTATTGTAATTGATTTCCTCATGGCATATGAAAAACTTGGTTTAAAAACATTATTTTTGATTTAAAAAATGGATTTCTAAGAACATTTTCGGTACTTTGTCCTTCTTATGGAAAACTTGGTTTATCTTATGGAATATTAATTGAGTTAAACTTTCATGCCCAAGGGAATGTGTTCCAGATGGTTTTACCAGTATTATAAACTTGCATGCCCGGGGGAAAGTGTTTCGGGTGGTTTTACTAGTATTTTTAAACTTGCATGCCCGAGGGAAAATGTTTTGGGTAGTTTTTACTAGTCATCATCATGGCACGGGTATCAAGATAGTTTAGAATTGGTATGTGTATTTTGCGAGTCTCTCATGGGTCCTGCCTTTGCAAGCTATGGCTGGAGGAGGAGTATACGGTACCATTGGCACTTGGCACGAATCATATGGCATATCATGGCATGATTCCACCAGCATTACCCCATAAGGTTGATTGTTAGTCACTATTGTGTGTTGTTAGCATCGTCTAAACTTACGGGAGGGTTGGCTGGGTCTATTGTTTGCTGGTTTTACCTTCCAAGTTTATGGGGGTCTGATTAGGTTATTCTTTAATTCTATGTACCTTTCGGGCTTATGGGGGCTCGATTAGGTTGTGTCTAGATTACTCTACCTTACCTTACTTCACGTTGCTCTACTTTTCATGTTTTATGCTTTGCGTATTTCATTATTTTTTGCCTTGTCATTTTCTAGCTATGAGTTGTATCCTTACACTGACTCCCTCTTTATTCCCTTTTAGTATAATCTCATTTTATTTAATTTTATCCTATTTTATCCCATTCAGCCTATGTTGCCTACTGGATACCATGTGTGCTTGTACTCATGCTACACTTTTGCATCTTTTTCCCTAATACATACCCTAGCATAAGTTATCGCTCCTGACATTGTCCTGGTGTGGAGTTTCTGACTCGGAGATCCAGGATGAGCTTCTGGCATCCGGAGCTGACTTATCTCCTTCTACTTTGGGATTAGTCCCCTTTATATTTATTCAGGAGACTATCATGTATATTTATACCTATCTAGTACTCCCTATATTGTAGTAACTTTTATACCGACTGATACTATATTTTGGGGGGTTTTGGTATGAATGACCCTTTCTTTCCATTGTATTATGTTTTTTCTTCTTTCTTTATCTCAATATATATTCGCCCTTCTTCTTTTACATGGTGTCTCGCATTAGCTCGCTACTCGCTATTCCAGGCTACGGATTTTGGCATACCTACTAGTTGGGTGTACTAGGTGCCATCACAACTAGAGAAATCGAGTCATGGCAGATTGGTATTTGAGCCTAGTTTGCCAATATCATTGGTACGAGATCAAGTGACCAGTAGAGTCCTGCAGATCAGTACGATGACATTCATATCCTATCTTTGGCAAGCTACAAGGCATTCTTAGGAAACGTTCCATCTTTTTTTATTCTAGATCATGCGTTCCTGACTTCTATCAACTTCTAAATGATGTTTGCTTAATTCTCTCTCAGATGGTTAGGATTAGAGCCACAATGGACGAGGGAAAAACCCCTATGCCAATATCTTGATCCGCAGCCCAGGGCATAGGTAGAGGTCGACCCTGAAGTCAAGGTCACGCACGAGTTACAGCACCAGCTCGAGGCCAGGCCAGGAAGCCGTCACCAGAACCTGTGCAAAATAAGGAGCCTGAGATTGCTCCATAATTAGTGCCAAAGGATCCTCTACCCCAGCAACAGATGGGGCAGGGACCAACCCACCCTACACCTGGATCACAGTTACACCAGCACTTCAGGCCACTATAGTTTAGTTATTGAGTGCCTTGGGAGGCATACCTTAAATTTTGGGTTATAGAGCAGTGCAGGGTGTTCAGGGTTTAGGAGCGCATCCTGTTTTTTCAGCTCCCTATGTTGAGGTACCACCAGTTCAGAGAATTGACCCACTGATAGCATCCTGGCCAGTTATGAATTTTGAGGAGAAAAAGATGCTAGGTCAGTTTTTCAAATTAGCCCTACCGAGGTTTTCTGGTTCTCCAGGAAAAGATGTGCATGCGTTCTTTACCAATTGTCGAGAGAGGATGTATAACCTCAGTCTAGTGGATTCTCCTGGGTCACACTAAACATCTTGTCAACTTAATTGTCCAGCGAGACAGTAGTGGAGAGCATATTTAGATAGTACACCATCTAGGTCCCCTTCTATGACTTGGGCTAGTTTTCCAAGGCTTTCCTGGGGAAATACATTCCTCGCAGTAAGCGTGAGATACTTTGGGATGCATTCTCGAAGCTGGAATAGGGTTCTATGAGTGTGGCAGAGTATGAATTGAGGTTCCATGAGTTATCCAGACATGCCACTATGATTCTGCCTACCGAGCATGAGAGAGTGCGATGCTTCTTCAGAGGGTTGAGGCTTCAGCTTCTCTTTACTACAGAGAATATGGTGTTTTGGGACAGTACTTTATAGAGGTGGTTAATCATGCTCTTACCATTGAGTATATTTGTCACGAGGCCCAAAGGTGCTCACGAGGCCCAAAGGTACATCAATTATAGACCCTGGCATCAGGGCACCTATAGTGGTTCCCAGTTTTGTGGTAGGGGTTTGTTTGGTAGAGGAAAGGTACTTTAAGCCTGCCAGTCCCACTCAGGCCTCAATTCAGCTTTTCGATAGTAGCAGCCAGTCAAGGTATAATGGTAAGGGCTCTGGTCAGTATTAGAGGGGTTCATATTTTGGGTCCTCAGGCCATGGTGTCCCTTCTGGTTTAGTAGGTATTTCACAGCAGGGTAGGGACCCTCAGGGTAGTTATAAGTGTAGGGAGTTTGGTCACTATGCTAGAGATTGTCCCCGCCGTGGGATGACCGAGCCTTCAATAGCTGCCCAGCCTCTTAGGGAAGTGGCGCCACTAGCCATAGATGATGCTTCGCATGTTAGAGGAGGATCTCCGAGTAGTAGGGGTGCTCGTGGTGGTGCTCAGTCGGGTAGGACAAGTGGTTATGTAGGTAATCAGCCTAGAGGTGGGCATAGTAATTTGTATGTCGTTCCTATTAGGAAAGAGGCAGAGGCTTCAGACTCAGTGATCGAAAGTGTGATTTCAGTATGGCATCAGCTAGAATCTGGCTTGTTTGATCCGGGCTCTACTCATTCATATATGTCTGTATACTTTGCTTCTTGATTGGGATTATCTAGTGAGCCCTTGCCTATACCATTGCATGTATATACTCCCGTAGGTGATTCATTAGTAGTGGATCAGGTATTTAGATCCTATGTGGTGACTATTCGGGAGCGTGACACTAGTGTGGATCTTGTTGTACTTGATATGATAGATTTTGATACTATCCTGGGCATGGAATGGTTATCCCATTATCATGCAGTCTTGGATTGCTTTGCCAAGACCGTTACCTTAGACATGCCTGGTATGCCCCTGATTGTATGGCAAGGTTCTGTTAGTCACGCATCAATGGGGATCATTTCTTATATTTGGGCTAGGAGTTTGATCTCGAAAGGGTGTATGGCTTACTTTGCTTATGTTTGTGATGTTAGTGCCGAGGTTCCCAGTCATTCCCCGAGGCTTCTCCCTAGACGTAACATGGTGCTTAGTGACTCAAGTGGCCCCAAGCTAACCCATGGACTTGCATATCCAGACAATTTCTGATAAAAAATAATTTTTGTGGAAAACTAAACTAATTTAGGTATATATATTGGAACAAACAATCCAAGCATATCTGAATATATAAAGCATATGAGAATACCGTAAGTCTGAAAGTAAAACTGACAATCCATATGCTGATTCTAGTTTTATGTCTGAAAGCCTCTATCTGAAGTGAGTTATTGGGACAAGCCCCCACCTAACTCTAAAAGTCTAAAAACTAAAATATAAACTGGAATGAATAAGCATAATTATCATCCTCGAACTATGAGGACTCACCACTGAGCTTTTGAGTAAGGACTAGAAAGTCATACTAAGCACGGTTCTGATGTTGAGTGCCAGAACCTACATCATGAGAAGATGTAGCACAAAAGTATGCGTCAGTACTTTGAATGTACTGATCATGCAAGATATTTGCAAAGTTGAAGATCATAAATACTGAACATGGAAACATATCTTGAAGCATAAACTGAAGGATAAACTTAATGCAATGACCAAGTAACTAACATGAATACTATAACATGTTGAACTGAACTAAATAACTGAAACATATACTATGTACAGGGTCAATGAAATATGAGTCTAACTGTGGGAGCTACTATTAACTGACGTATCCCAAGCTAAGCTAACTGTGGGAACAACCTGTAACCCTGGATTGAAGGGTGTTCATACCTTGCCAAGGGTACAAACTAATCTAATGTGGATCCACTAAACTGATGTCCACAAGGGAGAAGGGTGACCAGCCTAATCTGACAGCTGACCCCTTTAATACCTATGGTATTTCTAGGACTTAGGGACTTCTACCAAAGATCTCAGCCTATGCTGGTAGCAGAGCCTTCATCCCTCCGTTCGCTTGGTACTAAGCCTACTCCTAACTGAATGTAAAGCAATGAATTTAACTGAAATACTGGATAGCTCAAACACTAATAATCATCTGAGAATGCAATATAATAATATTGAAAAATTATAACATTCTAATTTTAAAGCATAATTGACTACAATATCTGTTTAGCATGCATGAACTGAAGGTACTGATATTACACATGATAGGGCTATGAGAAATCTAAGTAGATAACTATCATGTGTTTCCAAAAACATCTGAGGAATCCGACATATCATCATGGATAGTGAAATACACCAATTGCATAGAATTCAGAAACCCTAAGTCAGAATAACTACTTGAAAACTGGAGAACTAGACTGAGTTTAGGGACTCAATAGGTGGAAAGAACCCACTGATGAAATCCCACATACATGGAAGAAGATTCTATGTAGGAACCTTTGGATTTTTGGGGTTGAGCTTGAAGAAAACCTCCTGCTTGTTCTTGAGAGAAAAAACATGTGTGTTTCTCTTTGATTATTCTAAGTGTCGATTAGTTTAGGAATGTTGAGGGAAAAAATGTAGAAGTCCTTTAACTTACCCCTAAAATGACTTAGGGTCAATGTTAAAAGGATAGGTAAAAGACCAGAATGCCCCCAACATAAAAGCAAAATAGCAGAATTTTCCTTTACCGGATTGGCTACCTGACGGGCATCGAACCTGCGATGGCCCGTTGGATTCTAGCGTCAGAGAGGCTAAGTTAGAGCTGGTCCTCTAAGCGGTCCCTACGATGGGTTCCCATGGCCCATCAAGTCTGTGACGATCGTGGTGCCTGCTCGTTAGGACAGAGGAGCTTGAGGTAGGGCACTGGTGGTTTCCCACAGCGAGTCTTATGGTCCATCGGACTTCTGATGCCCGTGGGGACTTCCATCGAGCTGAGGGCTACTGACAGAGAAACTGGGCTCTTCCTATGGAAACTCTAATAGGCCGTTAAACCTCCGACGCTCGTAGGTCAGCCCATGGGGCCTGACAGTAGCATACACTTACTGAGTTTTTCTGAGTTTCTAGGTTTTAAATGCTTGTCCGAATTCTGGGGTGTTACAATATCTCCCTTTGGGATCATTCATCCTCAAATGAAGACTAAACAAGCTGAGTTTGGAGGGACAGAGCTGCAACTCCTACAAATTGAGGACTAGAAGTTGATATCTGACTGAGTTCAGTTCTAAGGACATGAAAACATGCTGAAGATAATTTAAAAGCTAGGAAAACATGATACTGAGTCTAACATGAAGATGAGGAAACTGAGAGACTGGACAGGAAGTATTACCTCAAGCTGAAACTGGGTCAGAAGGAAAAAGGTGAGGGTACTTGGCCATCATGGTTTCTTGTGCTTCCCAAGTAGCTCCCTCAACTGACTGATTCCTCAATAAAACTATCACCAAAGTGATTTCCTTATTTCTCAACCTAGGAATTAGGTGGTCAAGAATCTCGACTGGTACATCCTCATAAGTGAGGATATCCTTCACAGCCACACTCTCTAAGGGCACGATCAATCCTGGACCACAAACACACTTTTTCAACAACGTCACATGGAAAACTAGATGAATGGGCCCCTGACAGGATAGGTGAGGAATCACTCTGGATCTTCTTTTTTTGGGCTACAACTTCGCTGAGCTAGTTCTGTTGGCAACTCTAACTCTTAAGCCACTTTACTAATCCTTTTCAGAATTCTGTAAGGGCCTACATATCGGGTACTGAGCTTTCCTTTCTTGCCAAATCACATCACACCCTTCATGGGTGACACTTTCAAGAAAACCCAATCAATGATCTCAAACTCTAAGTCCCTCCTCCTCACATCTGCATAGGACTTCTGACGACTCTGAGCTATTTTTTAATCTTTCTCTAATGAGTTGAACTTTCTCTATTGCTTCATAAACCAAATCTATCCCTACCAAGGCTGCTTTACCTACTTCAAACCACCCTACCGGTGACCTACACCTATGCCCATATAGTGTCTTATATGGGGCCATCTGAATACTGGAATGGAAACTATTATTGTAGGCAAACTCTATGAGAGGTAGGTGATCATACCAACTACCCTTGAAATCGATCACACAAGATCTCAACATGTCTTCTATGGTCTGAATGGTACGCTCTGCTTGACTATTCATCTGCGGATGAAATGTTATGCTGAGGTTTACGTGAGTACCAAGACCCTTTTGAAATAATTTCCAGAAATGAGCTGTACACTGAGTACCCCTATCTGAGATGATAGACAAGGGAACCCCATACAATCTGACTATCTCACGAATGTAGAGTCTGGCATACTCCTCTGCTGAATCTGTAGTTTTAACTGCTAGGAAATAGGTTGATTTAGTCACCCTTTCCACAATCACCCAAATGGAGTCATGTTGTCAGTGAGTGCGAGGCAAACCTGTAATGAAATCCATGTTTATCACTTCCCACTTCCAAGTAGGAATGCTAATATCCTGAGTCACACCTCCTAGTTTCTGATGTTTCACCTTCACCTGCAAACAATTGGGACACCTAGCCATAAAATCTGCAATGTCCATTTTCATGTCGTTTCACCAATAGACTTTCCATAGATCATGGTACATCTTAGTGGCACCGGGATGAATAGAACATCTGGAACTATGAGCTTCCATAAGGATCTGCTATCTTAACTAATCCACATTAGGCACACATAACCGACCCTGGTACTGAAGCACACCATCTCCCCCTTGGGAGAAAACCTCTACATTTTTTGCTGATGAACTGCACCTTTCAATTGAAGTAATATGGGATCACTGCGTGTTACTCATTCACTTTGGTAACTAATGAAGATTCTAACCCATTCTAGACTAGCACACCACCATATGTCATTTCCATAAGACAAACACCTATGCGAGCAAGCCTATAAACATCCTTGACTAATTCTTTCTTCTCTTCCACAATATGTGGCACACTACCCATGGACATTCTGATGAGGGCATCAGCCACTACATTGGCCTTATCCAGATGGTAGAGCATATTCATATCATAGTCTTTGAGAACTCATGCCATTGCCTCTGATGAAGATTCAATTCTTTCTGGGCGAACACATATTGGAGGCTCTTATGGTCTGTGAACACATCAACATGAACACCATATAAGTAGTGTCTCCAAATATTTAGGGCGAAAACAACTGTGTCAAGCTCAAGGTCATGAGCCAAGTAATTCTTCTCATGAATCTTAAGTTTTTTGGAGGCATAAGTTATGACCTTACCACGCTGCATCAAGACACAATCCAAGCTGACTCTGGACGCATCGCAATACACTACAAAATTGTCTAAACCCTCTAGTAGAATTAAAATGGGAGTTGTAGTCAACCTGGTCTTCAACTCTAGAAAACTCTTCTCACACTCACTGACCACTGAAACTTAACCTTTTTCTGAGTCAACTTGTTCAATGGGGGAAGCTATGGATGAAAATCCTTCAACAAACATCTTGTAATAACCAGCCAAACCCAAGAAATTTTTGATGTTTGTTGGAGAGGTGGGTCTGGGCCAGTTCTTCACCGCCTCAATCTTTTGGGAATCGACTCAAATTCCCTCACTATACACCACATGACCAAGGAAAGCAATTGATTTCAACCAAAATTCACACTTACTAAACTTGGCGAATAACTGGCGATCCTTGAGAGTTTGCAGCACCACTCTCAGATGATCTGCATCCTCTTACTCGCTTCAAGAATATATAAGTATATCATTGATGAAGACAATGATGAACAAGTCTAATTACTCCTTGAACACCCTGTTCATCAAATCCATAAAAGATGCAGGAGTATTTTTTAGTCCAAATGACATAACCATGAATTCATAGTGACCATACAAAGTTCTAAAGGTTGTCTTTTGAATATTATAATCTCTGACTCTGAGCTGATGATAGCCTGATCTGAGGTCTATCTTTCAGAAGTAACTAGCACCTTGATGTTGGTCAAACAATTTATCAATCCTTGGAATGGGATACTTATTTTTGATGGTGACTTTATTCAACTGACGGTAGTTGATGCACATTCTTAGAGAACCATCTTTATTACGTACAAAAAGTACTGAAGCACCTCATAGAGAGATGCTGGGACTAATAAATCCCTTATTTAGAAGGTATTTCAACTGTTCCTTCAATTCCTTAAGCTCAGCTGGAGCCATTCCATAATGCAGAATCGAGATAGGCTCGGTACCTAGAAGGAGATCTATCCCGAAGTCCATTCCCTTTTCAGAAGAAACCTTGGGAAGATCTTCTGGAAACACTTCTAGAAATTCATTAACCACTGGGACTGACTCAAGAGTTGGGGTCTCAAAATTCGTATCCTTAACCTGAACAAGATGATAGATATACCCATTGAAAATCATTTTTCTGGCCTTGAGGTAAGAGATGAATCGACTATAGGAACTATGGTATTTGTTCGCTCCCAAGCGCACACGCAAGTGTACGTGGTCGTGCCGGTAATATAGTGGCTCTTGCGAGCCAAATATCAATCCCATAGGTACTTGTGCTTAGTGAACAATCTAATCTTAATCAATACTATTGAAGTTAAACAAATTATATTCGTAACCAAGATTTGAACTTTATTTTGTGACTAATAAAACAAGACTTAACGACTATGTAAAACTTTGGATTGTAAACAATATGTGAAGAAATCCAGGGTTGAGGCAATAACTACACATTCATGCTTAACTATGGTTTTTATCCGGTGTTAATGTTTATCTTGATCGTTGGTTCACGGGGTTGATATTATAACCCGGGAAAAGGCATCCTCTAAGTCATCTATCCAAATTAATCTCACAACTACATTGTTGAGCGAGGATGTGAGTCTTTAACTTGGATGCATTCATCTATCTTCCCATTTTATTAACCAAGTGGGGCATTTAGGTATATTTCTATCCTAACAAAAAATCATACTTCATACTTGCTAACTAACAACAAAAGAAATGATCCACACCTCCTACGTTCTTCTTTCTATCTCTTAACTCCTATGGTCAATTTGTTTTGAGACTTAGAAGTATCCTAAAATTCATGATGCTTTAGAATAGTAATAATAAGAATGTAAGAACAATCACAAGATAAGATAAACAATCAAACCAACTATAATTCCATAATCAAGAATAAAAGTTGTAGCCTCAACCCTAGAACAAGGGTGTTTAGCCACTCATACACTACTTTACGATTACAAAAGTGTTGTAGTTCGTAAAAGAATTAAGTAAAGATGAAGCAAAAAGAACCCTAAGGCAGCCTTCTCCTTGTGTTTTTCAATCCCAAAGTCGTTCAAAGGTTGTGTAAAGTCCAAGTGTCCTATTTATAGTGTGAGACAAAATCTATTCACCGGGAATGAAGTTCGTGACACGCTGCCCATAGCCCTAACTAGGTAGCGTGTCACGCTGCCTGTAGCCCTGTCTGGATGGCGTGTCATGCCCTTGATGTGGAATTCCTCTAGAATTTGGCATCTTGAAGCTTCCCACCTCCGTGTCACGCCTCCCATCATGGAGGCTAGCTTTCGTGGCATGGGGGTGGGTCTTTTGACGTCTGTTTTGGCTCCTATGAACTCTTTCCACCTTGCTTTGTGTCCCAATAGTTTGTAGCATGTTAGTAGGCTTCAATTAGATTACATAACTCCTACAAAGGTCTCCTACAATATCTCACAACACATATAAGTCCACACAACAAAATAAAGCTCGTACACGTAAGCTAGAATAGGCATAGCTCAAGCTAGCAAAGCTAGTTTCCTCATCTAAACTTTATTTGATTCTTTTAGCTTATTATTTGTTCCAAATGCTACCCAAACACTATAAACAAGCACGTTAGTCACAAAGTACACCCTTTACACACTAAATACCTCAATAGTGTATCAAGTTATCCCCAAAATTAAGCTAAACGTGCCAGGATAACAACACTTAGGTGTATAAATACGCCTAAGATCACCACCCCACATTTAAAGTCATGTTCATCCTCGAACAACTCTCTACACTTATCACAATCAAGGAAGACTCCAACACTACACTAAGAAGCTCATGCTAAAAGTACAATGATCACATGAATAGCAAGTTCTACATTTGGCATGCCATGTTATACATAATATCACGTGAATACTATCTCAAGACCTCCTAGCCTCAAGAATTGACTCTTATCAGTTGATAAACTCATTCGAAATACCTAAAAAAGAGATCATATAAGCCACTTATCTATTATCAAACAAGTGCCCTCACCACAAAAGAGTTACCCATGTTTACTCACACATATACTGGTTATCACAAGAATGGGTGTAGGAATAAAATTTCACTCACACTCTCAAAGAATTCACATGTCACATAAGATGAACCACAGGCTTGCTCGTAGTGTAGTACTCCACTAATGTATGAATGTCAAAGCTCGAGATCAAGTAGGACTTTAAGGGTTGTAATGTAGGCTAAAGGGCGGGTAGGAATTATTTGGTCAAAAATAGTGACTATCTTCTCTACGCGCTTTAATACATCACATTTTTCATTAACTCTCATCTTCAAACAACCTATTTTACACCATTATTATCTTCCCAACTTTCTTTTGTTTTGCCCCATCTTTTTAAGCTAGCTTACACATCTTTAGTAGGGAGTATGTGCTATCAACACACGATTCAGTTTTTTCTTTATTTCATTACTCCCTACCAGCAAGATATAAACATTTACAACACACCAAAAGTTATTTCCTTGGGGCTTCATTACTTTTCCTTTCTCAATATCACACTCCTTAACATCTTAATTTTTAAACTAAAGCGCTTAGGAGTTTTGGATCAAGTTGCGGGCAATTAAAAGAAAAGGAATAAGCTATATATGAGGCTACCAAAGAATAGGCTAAAGGCTCAACGAGGTTGTCTAAGGTTATGTACAAGGGTAGATAAAGATGGAATGAAAACATGGTTATCAGAGAAATGCCTCTATCATCTCGTAAACTCAACATTCTTTATTTCGCTTTGCAAACACACGGGGCAAGTTCTAGACATCATAGTGTAACATGGAATAATAAAATCCTCACTCACACGTGGCACATGTTCAAATCAAGTAGGCTACCTATAGACTCTCAACCAAGCAAATACATGAATTCTGTCACGACCCACTTTCTCGGTCATGATGGCACCTACAACCCCCGGTAGGTGAACCGATCCCCGTAGCCCAGAACAGTTAGTAATGAGCTACTATCTAACAAATAAGAGAACAAGACGAAGAGAACAGATAAAAGGATTATAAATATATACATATGCGGAAACTAAACCAAACCCCAAGACCTGGTATCATAGTATAGAGCCAAACTACATACATGGAGTGCAAATAAACCAAAACTATATATACAAATGTCTCTGAATGGTAATAGAGTACATGAAGCAAAAGATAAACTAAATCTAAGCTCCGATCGCCAAGAGCTCACCCTCAGCCTGAAGTAGTCCTCAACAGATCTCCAAGCACGAATCACAGCGACCTAACGTCGATGGCCCACGCTAGGATCTGCACCCAAAGATGCAGGGGGAAGGGTTGAGCACCAAATGCGAAGCATAAGGTACCCAGTAGGTATCATAGGCCGACTGGGCACATATAAGATAAAAGCATAGTAATAGACAGAGTAGAAGCAAGTAGTCACAGAAATCAACGAAAGGTACACAGGAACTAGCCCAGAGGGAAATCAATGGAACCACATATGAGGCTAGTAAGAAGAATATACACACCATAGGCACAGGTGAAAGTAAGAAATAACGCACCTGGGGTCCTTGCAATAACAGTGTATACAAAATAAGTTTACGAAATGGACGGTATACCGGTAACCTCAAGTGTAAGGAGAAGAGAGAAAGAGTAATGATAGGCATGCTCCAAGGGACCATGAATCAAACTCAACTACATCATAAACAATCTCAAATCAGAAACTAAAGTCTAGCCAGTAACCAATTTCCCATACTAACCGTCAACAGGGAACCATTCTGTAAAGTAAAATAGCAAAAGTCTACCTACAGCCCCCCGGCCGCCCATACAACCGAGGAACACAAACAAGTGAAAAAAAAACCTCCGGCATCCCATACTACCGGAGCGTACAATCAACAAACAACAAACAAGGGTGGAGCCTCAAACAATGAATGATATGATGCATGAAGATCTCAAGTGAAATGGTATCTCTGTATGTATCTCCTCCGGCGCCGATCCGGCCCAGCAGGTAGGTTCCATGGAAGGACACTGCCCGTATACCTCTACTCCACCGTATACCCCTCCTCTGGCACACGCAGCCCATAGCCCCTGGCCCGGATGGCAAGGTCCATGGAGGTCCCAGACCCCATACTAAAACTCAGTATCAACACATGTCGTCCGAAAGCAAGTCCGGTATCAAAATAGAGACCCAGTCTCGAATATGCAATGCCCAGACCCTATCCAGGACTAAAGTAGTAGGAAAATGTCTCAAAAAACCCTCCAAGGGTGCCCGGGCGTAACCGGGTCTAAATAGTAAAAAGTCATCTCAGGTGCTCGGTCCGACCGAGGCTAAAAATCATCTCAAGTAACAAGAAAACTCAACTAGCACCCCGGCCCTGCCGAGTCTAGCGATAATCGTAAAACTGATGATTTTAAACATAATTTTACTCTCTTGCCCAAAAATATACACAAGTTAAATCAAACCATTTCCAAATTATTTCCATCAAACACGGGCCCCCCGGGCCATGCAAGGTTTAGAAAATAGTGCCAGTAGGCCCGAAGCCAAAACCATAGTAAAACACGGATAAAACCTCTTTATATGCATGGAAATGGTATGATCACACACAATAGCTACCCAGCAGCTCACAATCAACCTATCGACCCTGCACAGGCCCACAGCTACTCAGCAAGCATAACCAGCCTAGAAGGATAATTCTATGCCCGGGACTCGCGGACATTCTCAAAATCCCACCTTCTATGTTCTAGAGTCAACAAGGCCTCACAGGACCACAAGGGTAAATAAAATATATCGGCAAATACTACAAGCAACGGAGGAACAAAAGTAGGCGGACATGAATAAAGCGGTCGAGGTCCGTGGTACCAACCTAATAAACCAACCCAAGGATGCCCATTAATACAATTTTATTCTATATATGCGGAGTCTAGGGAAAATAAACCGTAACCTACCTGTCGTCCGACGACAAGCTGCTAGAACAACGATGTCCAAGCTCGAACCACTCCAAGAAAATCCAAAACTAAATCGGAATCGGTTTTGGGATGGAATAACTCGACGTAGATAATTGATTTTCTTTTCGGTGATCAAATATAACTTTGAAAGTATTCTTTCCCACTAACTCTTCTTTAACGTACTAAGAACTTATATGTAACTCCCAAGAGACCCTATTTGAGGTATATGTATAAAAAAGTCACGTACAGCAACCATTTTCTCAAAATGGATAGATTAACTTTCCACTATCTTCAGCACTTAGTCATCAAATGACTTATGCAATTGACACCACGTGTTAATATGGTGTCAATCCAATTATTTCACTCCCCAATATATATCTATTCGGGTATTGCATAAATTCGTGGTAAAATAAATATAACTTTTTAAATATACCATAATTCATAGAAAATTATTCCCAATAAAACCTACTATATTATAATAATAATTTTCAACATAGCTAAATTTACTATCTCCGTTAAAATAATACAATGTATAAAAACCTTATAAAATAAATACATATACCATTATATCGTAACAAAAATATTTTCCATAAACCTTTAAAATATTTTGAAAAGGTAATAATAATATAATTTTTACCAAATTCAAGTTTTAAATAAAATATTTTCAAATATACGCGCGATGCTAATAAAATTCTTAAGCTTAGGCTCGTAATTCATTATCGCACGATTTTATACTCAAGAATTCTCTCGGGATCCTCCCTTATGTTTTCTCACTGTTTTGGAACTGAAATGGCATTTTAAAACGTGACGTCGAGGCTTAAATCGAGTTTAACCCGACCCGGTTCGCGACCCGGTACGTAACCCATTTTCTGCCAGACAGTCCGCGGTAAAACAGTCATAACTGTTTACTCTGAGATCAGTTCGACGTGAGGTTTTATGCGTTGGAAACTAGACTCGTAGACCTTCGATTTGGTATTTTGGGGGACTTCTAAATCTTTATATATTGGGAGAAAAGCTCCGAGACATTTGACCTAAAGTTCAGAAAATTCATTAAAGAATTTACGATAACTTTTGCCGACTTGCTTGGCTTCAAAACTTATAATGCGACCAAACAAATGGGCCCAACACCAAAATACTGGTTCTGACGAGCCTTAAGTGACTTGGGGCCGCTACAAACACGCTCTAACGGCACAAGGAAAACGTATTCGTGGAAATAACCGGAAGGGTCATTACAGTGAGTGGGATTCTCTCTTGTGGTGAGTGGAATCGCACACTTGAAATGAATGATGAAGTCTCTATTTCAATTGAGAGGAATGAATGAGACAAGTTGTGTGGAGAATCTTGAGGTAAACCTTGAAGGTCAATTCTAATGAGTTGAGAAGGTTGATGATCTTGTTTTGAATGATAAATTCCCCTGCTTTGGAATGAGAAATGAAGTTTGTTTTGACAAATATTTTGAAATGAGCACTTGCCTTGAGCGTTTGGTGGTACAATTTGAGATAAGCATTGTAGTTGAGTCTTTTTAGTTGGAGTCTTTTGTTGTTATTTTCTTAGGTTTTAGAGTTTAGATTAATCTTGTGTACACCCTCATTCCTTATTATGTAAGTATCTTTCTTGAGGACAAGTAATAGTTCAAGTTTGGGGGTTTGTTAAGTTGGTAATCTACTAACTTATTGAGCCTTTATTCATGAATTATTTCCCTATTTTGATGAGAATTAGAGGTACTTATTGCCTTTATTGATGAAAATGCGGGTACTCTGGTCAAGAGTAGAAAACAAAGGAATTGAACCCAAAGAGCTCCAAAAGAGTTAAAGTATGAATGTGATTGAAAAAAGAGGAAGAAATTTCCAAAGGGTGCAAGGCACACCCTCCTTCGCACCTTTTTACCTCAGCGACAGACCTCACTAGTTGGAGAAGGAAGCATATGCAATACGCAGAAGATGAGGTACGATCGCACGTGCTTTCGCACATCGCATCGCACCAGCCCTGAGGGGCATTTTTGTTCAACTCCAAGTGACGTATTGGGAAGCTTCTAAAACCCATTTTGGGGGGTGTACCTAAAGAGAATTGCAGTTTTCACTTTCACCAATAGAGAGAATTTTGGTTTACACTTTACCCAAGCAAGATATTGAGAGTACGACCTTCTCTCATCATCTTCTCCAATTGAAAACACCATTTTGTAAGATTTTGAGCTTAGATTTGGAGCTTAGCTTTGAATATGAATGGAAATTTGCGTTACACATTTGGTATATCCTCTTGTTTCCTTAATATGAGTAGCTAAATTCCTTGTCTAGGGGTATGTGCATGATGGGTGTTTGAATTTGGGTGTGGGTATTGATTAATTGTGTTTATAATTGATTATTTATTATGGGTCTATTGATTTCTTTAAGGTTTAATTATAAAATTGATGGTTGCAAACATTAATTGAGTTTTGTTAATTGTGTTCTGGCTTGAAAGAGGAGTTCATAATTCAGATGAGAATTCAATAGTGAGGATTTGGGATTTCCACCTTAGATTAAGGCTAGAAATATCTTGATCGATAGAAATTCCCATCTAACAATCTAAGCTAGAAATAGTGTGATTCATCCAAGTGTAAATTAGTTGTTTTATAGTAAAGCCAAGGTGCTTGAGCAAAGGCCATGGTAAATATATTTAGAGTTGAAAGACTATCAAATATAGCTTAAACCAATGCTACCCATACCTTTAATCGAGAATTTGGATAATTAATCAAGTCCCTAACCCATTGTAAAACCACATCGGAAGCATACCTCTAGTCTTCCTTCTCATTGTTAAACAAATCATGTTCCCATTACTCTTGTGTTGAATTAGCGATATTGTTGATTTCTCATTCCTTTTCCTTCAATTTTTACTTTTACATTTTCTTGAACGATTACTCGCTTTAGTGTTACTCATTCAATGATTTTTTGGCAAATCATCACTCTATTATTTATGGGATCGACCCCGACACTCGTTTGGTTACTTATTTATTTTGATACGACAATTGTAACACCTCCTACGGGAGAGTGCTTTTGAACATTATCAATACCTATGTAACACCCCACAATTTGAACCAGCTTTTCAAACTTAGAAATCTGAAAAAAATCTTGAAGTTCCCAGGAATCATTAGCCCAGACCACGAGCCATGGAAAGGACTCATGGAAATTGTTCAGCAGGCTCCATCAGGTCTGAGAACCACGACTGAGTTTCATGAGTCATGGATGGTTTCCACGGGTCGGTGAACCAGTCTGTGGAAATCAGACTGAGGGCAACCTATTCTTCTGAGAAACCACGAATAGGTTCTACGGATCGTGGAAGCTTCCACAAATTGTGGAAGTTGTCCATAGTAAAAAGACCTGCAACTTAACACTTTGCTCAGGAACCACGACCTCAATCCATGAGCCATGATTCCATCTATGGTGTATGGAAAGGGTCCGTGGAACCTGAAGCCGAGGTTCTTCAGTGAAATTTTCTAGCTTTTATCTAGGGGAATTTTTGTAATTTTCCACCTTTTTTACTCATAAGTTATGTTGTTTTGGGCAATTTTAAAAGGGTTTTAACCCTATTAGCCTAAGTCTTTCCTTATGCCCTTATTCAAGTTCCAAAAGGGGAAAAGGAACCGAATTCTCTCAAGCTCCAAGCTAGGATTCCATCTCCAAGTCTCCAACCCCTAAGTTTTAGATTAAGAAAGCTCCAATTCAGGTATGTGATTATTCAATAAGGGATTCATTTCACCCTTATTCCCAAAACCCATGATTTTACTTTGGATTTCTGAAACTATGAAATTAGGGTTCTTACCTAATTTATGAAATTGCTTTGAATTCAGTTTACTAGCATCAATTAATGGCTTCTAATCCTTTGCCCATGATTTTATATGAGATTCCTCAAGTATTTCAAAACCCCATGCATTGAGAATTATTTTTAGCATGATTTCACCCTATTGCATATTTTCAAGTAAAAATCCATGATTTAGGGTCTTCACCCAACTATGACTAGTTCCTCAAATTCAGTTTCCATATTTCATCTTATGATCATTGTCCTTATTTAAAAACTTGATTTTTACATGATTTTAGAGCCTTATTATATTATGAATCAAAAACCCTATTTTTAGAATCTATAAAGCTATGCATGTGTTGAGAAAGTTCTCCATGATTTTTGCTACAAGCACGATGAACAAGGCCCATTATCAAATACATGATTTTTAGTAAATGACTTACAACATGATATGGAGATTAGGCTCACAACAGTATATTCATGATTTGTATGACATCCTAATGTTTCATTAATGCTCATGAACTATTTTTTAAAAGCAAAGTTTGTGAGTAGTATGATGATCCGGGTTTGCCAGTATGATTATGATTATGAACAAGTTCTGGGTTTACCGTACCCTTAAGTCCTGAAACTACATTGCCACCGTAGGTTGCCCTCTGTGGCTTATGAAAGGATCCTTATGTACATGGTTCTAACCTTGGCCGGTTAGGACATCTTTTTTCAGTGTAGAGCAACACACTGGACTCCATGGTGCTCAACATGGTTTACTGTCAGTTATAAAAAAACTCTCACAAGAATGATTTTTAAGCTATTAAGTTATATGATATTCTATTTTGAAGCTTGGCTTATTGTTTTATGACATACGTTCAAAATATGATATTTCCTTATGATTTCTTCTATTTATGCATAAACTCAGTTTTATGAATGCCTTCAAGTATATTTTATCATGACATATGCATATCTCTCATACTCAGTACATCCTATAGTATTGGCACATACCTTTTGTGTTGCATCCTATCATGATGTAAACTATGTAGCTCATCCCCAGATTCATGGCTAGCAGATCAACAGCATATCGAGCCAGCTTGGTGAGTCCTCCTCATCCGAGGACTTAGAGTTTAACTTCATTTTAGTCTTTTAGTTCTTTTATTCAGTTTTCAGTATTAAGAGTTAGGTGGGGGCTTGTCCCAGTAGCTTGCCAGTAGTAGAGGCTTTCAGACATAGAGTCAGATATTCAACTTAATTCAGATTGTTATTCTTAGACTTATATTTATGTAACAGATTAAGTTGCTCATTACTTCAGTTGGGCTTCTGCCCTTATGTTTATGTTCAGTTTTTAAGTCATGCTAATGCCAAAGGGTTAGATTGAGATCACTTGTGGTCTCGGGTCCCGTGTTCTGGGGAGTAGGCTCAGGGTGTGACAAACTCGGTATTAGAGCATCACGTTCAAGAGTCCTAGAGTGTCTGAAAGCCGCATTAATTAAGTAGAGTATTTTCATGGGTGTGAAGTGCGCCACACCTATTAGGGGGAGGTTATGAGATGTTTTAAGAAAAACTTCACTGCTTTCATGTTCAACATTGTGCAATAGAGTTTAACTCTATTTACCCTTCTAATCCATTCCTTATGTATTTCAGATAGTGCCTCCATAGAGAAACCCCACGAGGAATTCTAATCCTCCTGTTCCTGACCATGAGGTTACAAATATGGAATTTCGTGAAGCCATCTGTATATTGGCTCAAGCTATGATAGCTCAGTTGAATGAGAAAGAGAAACTGAAGAAGAGAAAAAGGAAGAACAAGAGAACCAGAACATGGAACCATGGCTCTAGTCAGCAGAAGACTGGTAGTAGGAACCAGTCATCTTTTCAGCAGAGGTCATCTGGACCAACCCCATCTTTAGTTAGCATACCTTCACTCAATTCTCAGCCTTGTCATAGTAGGGCTCAGAGGACCTTGAGGTACCCATCTTGTAGTAGTTGCGGTAAGTTTCATCTAGGTGAGAGTCTTGCTGGCAGAGAGGGGTATTTTAGGTATGGTTAGTTAGGCTATAGGATCAGGGTTTGTCCCTTAGCTAAGCAGGGTAACAGTGGTGGTCAGCTCCTGAATCGATTCCTTTCATTGCCAAGCCAGCTGAGTCAGAGTATTCATCCAAAAGCTGAAGTGGGTATGTCACTAGATTTCTGCCTTTATGCATCCATAATCCCCAGACCACTATTCTTGTATGGTTGTGAGTTGTCTTAGCTTAGAACAGAGTAGTGATGGAGGAGAATAGTATCTTGGTGGGTAGTAGAGGAGAGAGCCGTGGGGGTTAGAACCAAGTAAGCTTGATATTTCCTTGCAAGGGATGGGTTGGAAGTAAATGAATGTGATATGTACAACCCCTATATGAGATAGAAAGGTTGAGGCCTATACCTTGAGGCAAGGGAGAGCCTCAGACTATAGAAGAAAATGGATATTTATACTAGATTCTCGGGTAATGTCTATTCTATTAAGGTAAAATAACAATAGTTTCATTTAGAGATTGGAGAGAGGCCCATAGGCTTAGAAGGTACCATCTATCTAAGGGGGAGATAGTGGGATGTAGAATTAGTCAAATTTTGGAGACTCAGGAAATGGTGTTAATGAGTGTTAGAACAAAGTTAGGCGGGTGCAGAGGTTTATTTCCATCCTAGAATCCTAAGAATACTTCTGTCATTACAACACCTTTTGCATGTCTTGTGTGTCAGCACCATGGTCCGATTTAAGATTCACACTCATATTCAGCTCCTAGAATGACAAGTGATTTCTTCTGTCATGACCCAACCTACTGGGCCGTGGGGGCGCCTACTCTATGCACCTAGATAGAAGAACCCTTACCACCCGTCTAACAAGTAAATACGGAAGAGAGAAAACAAATCATGGGATAACCTTTTTGATATACGAAAAACCTTTACAACATCCTTTTTATGAAGATTACAAAACAACAGTTTTACAATTTAAAACACCCTCCCTAGGATCTAGTCTAAATAGGTACAAGAGCTATAACAAGGTTTATATATGGAGAGAAGTAAAAGAGACACAACTTTTGTCATGGAATCGAAGGACAGAAGCTGATGCAGACCAACATCGTCATGTACCTATGAAACATCACCAACCCTGCAACCAGACTATACCCCAAATGGGTATAGAAAGAGTAGAGTCAGTACAACCACACGTACCATCATATAAGGAAACCGATAAAGCATGTAATAATAGTATAGCCTATCCTCCACCATTTACCTTTACCAGACCCGATCTCAACCTATCGTCTACTCACATCCCTTACCTCGCCCCTTTCTATTCCTTCCGTTGCCAACACCCTCCTTCTCACATCTTCCAAATCACGCTAAGCTTAGACTTCCCAAGTCAGACTAACCTTAGACTTCCCAAGTTACACTAACCTTAGACTTCCCAAGTCTAAAAAACCTTAGACTTCTCAAGTCTAAATACAACTCTGACTGCCTCACCTTTAACCTAGTTAACCCCCCTGACTATGCATCCAGAAATGACCCAGTCCCTATCATTCTAGACCCACTACACCCAGGAGACTACACACAATTACCCAACACGTCCTGGATCCCTAGAACATCATCTATGCCAATAACATGCGACCTCAGTTCACAGAAGAACCACCTTGTCATTTAAGCACACTAACCCGACCCTTCAAAGACCAACTATGCACCAAATAATAATAAATCCTGGCCCTCTCAGGAACCCAACATAAAAGAACAATTAGTACACCCGCACTGAGTAAAGCAGTACAACATATAGTAAACTTGACATTTACCCTTTTTATATCACCCAGACCCACCCTAGGATCCCCTCTAAACAACACCTAAGTGTTTACATGTAACCCGGTCTACACCAAGACAAAACTCATGAATCAATACAATGATCACCATATTCCTGGCCACTCAAGGACCATAAGCAACTATCACTGTTCAATAACACAACCCGGTCCACTCATGGAACCAATACCAAATGAGACAATGCAACCAATATCCATGCAACAAATGCAGTAAAGTAAAACCGTACTAGGCGTGGTACCCGAGCCAACCGTTAGTATATCCCATACCAGGCATGGTACCCGAGCCAACGTTAGTGTTATCCCATAACAAGTGTGGTACCCGAGCCAATCGAATGTCAGTCAATCCACTGTCACAATAATGAATAATCAACTTGTAAACCAACAAGCAAACACACAGTTCAATTCACTAGATTGTAAAACAGGACCCTTAGACATTCCTAAACAATTCACCAAGAAATGCATCTCATACAAAAACTTAGATAAGAGAACAAAAACACACAATATTCACAGGAATCGTTAACCATCACCTAATCCTCCTTCCCAGGTATATAACTTAGCCTCGACCTCTGTCCGAAGACTAAACACACTCACTTTGTATTTACATATAATGAACGATTTCCTTTTTTAGAATAATTTAACAACAATACTGATTTCGGAACTTACGTAGATAATAACAATATTAATTACCACCCCTTACCCCTTAGCAAAACCAATGACTACTCATCATGCCCTCCGTATTCCTGAAACCTCGCCTAAGAGTTTCCCATTTTCATACCCATTTAGTTATCCTTGAAATTTCTAGTTCCCCAAACCTTCCCGACATCCCAAACCCTGAGTCCTATCATTTTAGCATACCAAGACAACATAAGCAACCCAAAATAAATACCATCAACCCACAATTCAATCTAACCAATCCCTAGCTAACTCATAATCAATACAGAATCCACCAAACTCTCTGCCCAAATGCCTAATCATGGATTCTCCTTTCCACTATACAATAAGTACAGAATGTAATCAGGTCTATCTACCCAAATGAAACCTAGCCTACCTGTGCGCCAAGAAGCTACAAGGATGTGTTTATGGCTCCATGAAGGTGCTCCCGGCTAGATAATTATCCTGGAATCCGCTGTTTCGCATCCCTCCAGCCATGACCCCTCCTCCTCATAGTTCCCTAGCCTTGGAGCAGCATGGGAGGGTCTTTGGAGAAACCCTCGTATGTTTTCCAACTGAGGAGGAGAGCATCTTTTATTAAATCTCGTCCTGAGGCTTCTGCCTCCCGTCACTTTTCTATGGCGGTTAACTCTCCACTATGGCAGTCCCCCTATAGCAGAATAATTACCGCTATAGCGGAGTGACGTCAACCCAAATTATTTCTAAAAATCAAAACTTTTTCCACTATGTCACCCTACTTAAACAAATGTACTTTAAATTAGTTCCCAAAATAATTTGACTTCGTGATTCTTAAAGTAATGACGGGTCTGGTCGTTACAACAGATACCAATTTACCCATCGTTCATCCCCGAATGATCCCAGAATAATAACAAGATGAGGGAGACTAGCCTTGGACTTTCACCATCTCGAGTGACTACATAATTAATGAACCTGCTCAAGTTGCCAAACCTTCCCTTAATTAGCATAATCGACAAGAGGAAAAAATTTAATATCTTCCTATTCTGACGAGGAATTTACGAGCCTCTCAAGGAAAATTACACGTGTTCCCATTCCGAGCACCCAAGAAATCCGGGGCCTCATGTCATGTTGGGACGGACGAATATGAAAAGACCCAGGAGAACCTTTTATTACCAAAAACTGATTTGCCACCCGCTATAGTGGACAATATACCGTTATAACGATTCTGCAATAGCGGAATGCCGACCGCTATAGCGGTTGATAGCAGAATGAAATATGGGAGAAATGGACTTCACCCCCTATTCTCCCCATATTCCCTTAAAAAATACTACATTCTCTCCTGATCACTCTGCTCCCAACATTGAAATTCTCAAGTAATAATCAACACTACTCACTTCTTTACTTTCTTGCATGATTTTTGGACATGTTTATGGTAGAAAATTAGAAACTTTGGTGTATATTGAAGTGGGTTTTTGAACTTGAGATTTTGGTTTGATTTTTGTTGAATTCCCGAAGCATGGATGCTTCCCTTACGTTTACAATGCCTCCAAGGCATCTTGGGAGTAAGGATTACACTATTATTAGCCAAAAAGGGGCCAAAATAAGGTGGAATGTAAAAGGTTGTTCTTGAACAAAAGTGGTGATTTGTATGATTTGTAGAGGTCATAATGCCCAAATTTTTGTAGAAAACGGTAATGGGGGACTTTGGGTAGGTAGATCTAAACTTGGGATGTCAAAAATAGAATTTTGGACCAAGGGGCGCCATTGTTGCACCCCTTGAAGATTCGAGGATCATGAATACTGCTATAGCGGTTGGGCTCCGCTATAACAGTTCTGCTATGCAGATGATCGTCCGCTATAGCGGAAGGCCGCGAACCAGTAGCTTCCCAAGCTGACACTTAGAAAATTTTCCCCCTTTTTTTCAAACCCCTTATGGCTTATCGAGTTCTAATCCTGTTTTCCTTGCTACATTACAGGTTATACTTCCAACGGCTGGGAGAGGACAATTGCTCGTGTACAATTATGACCAATTTCTCGATGAAGCTAGTCGGGAGAGGTTCATGGACTACCTACCAGAGACTGGGCATTTGTTACGAGAGAGGGTGCAGGATGACAGGGGTGGACGGAAAAGCAGCCGCCTTCCACCACAAGATTAGAGAGTTGGGTTTGGATTCCTTGTTGGTAGCTCCTCCTCCCGCACGGACAGGCTGGGTGCAGGAGTTTTATGCCATTCTCCCTATAGTCCATTGGGATGAGCCCAACTCCACCATCCGTATTAGAGGAGTGGACATTCCCGTGGATGCTCAGACTATCAATGGGGTGCTTGGAGTCCCTCACATATCCAATGAGGCCTATGAGGCTAAGTTCCAGCTCTGGGACATGACTTGGTTTAGGGACACTCTAGTGGATGAGATGTGCAGGGATAAGGTCTATTGGGTTATCCCCGAGGGCGTCACCAGTACTGACTTTTTTGCAGAGGCTAGGATGTGGCTCAACTTGGTATCTCAGAGGATCCGCCCATTGGGTAACAAGACTGACGTGACCTATGCTCGGGCTCTAGTGATTGCTTGTGCCATGCAAGGCATTATCATAAATGTGGGGGAGAAAATCATCTCCGAGTGGAAGGAATTCTACTAGGGTCACAGGAAGGGCCCCTATCTTCTGGGCTTGATATCTGAATTGTGCAGGTGGTTCGGGGTGCCTGAGGACCATACTGACTTGGAGGTGGCTACGGATGAACTCTTTGACCCTATCCGAGTGAAGGTAGTCCCCAAGAAGAAGAGGAAGGTGGATCAAGCAAGAAGCAATCAGCCGGGCGAGGACGCCGACGATGATGATGATGATGACACTCCTGCCCCTCCCCAGCCTCAGCCCCCGATCACTAGCACCCAACTAGAGGAGACCTTGGCCGCGGTCCGGAGGTTAACGGAGGGCCCCACCACTGGAGGTACAGCCCCTCCCCCTTCTGCTTAGGACTTTGCTACACTTGGAAGGGAGTTAGAGGAGGAGAAGAAGAAAAAGAGCTCACAGGATCGTATGTTTGCCCGGATGTGAACGACCATTAAAGTCATGTTCTCTTGTGCTTCCCCGACCAAGAGCTCCCCACTCTGGAGCCCGAGGACATGCAAGAGTTCGCCTTCTTGAGCAATGATGAGGCTTAGGAACTCCCCTCCCCCCTTTACTTTCAGACATTATAGCTTTTTGGGTTCTGCCCCCGTTTGGGGCTTGTTAAGTCAATGGTTCCTTTTTCCCTTTTTCCTTTTGTCTTAGCACATGGATGCTAGTTTTAGACACTATTTCCCTCATTATGTGTAATATGTTAGTAATACATGCTTTCCTTGATTTACACAGTGATTCATAACTTAATACTTGCTTTTACATTGCCCCCAGGAAGGAATGAAAACAGAGGAAATAGAGCAGGCTATCTGCCTCACTTATCTCTGCTATAGTGGATGCCACTCTGCTATAGTGGAGAAAAATCCTCTATAGCGGGAGCGTCGTAGCGGTGCCGTCCGCTATGGCGGTCCCAACGGTAACCAGTACAGAAATTTGATTTTTAGCTGAATGAACTCATCCCTCTTACCGGTTGACATTATTTAGACCTGTGAATCCCGCCATGGTTTTAAACCACCCTTGAGACCATTCCTGGAATCAAACGCATCACAATTCGGCATAACATATTATCAAATTCAAATAATTCACAACCACCAATTATTTCCCGACAATATCTTCCCGCCATTACACACTAGTGACTCCTTTGTTCCCATGGTTCTCAACCAAGTCCCGATTGTCCTGAAACCAAAGCTTCCCTACAGTCACAGTTCCCAATCCCTTATCATCTTAACCAATGATAAGCCCTTTTTAACACACAGTACCATTTTTTTAGATCAAAACATTTAACGGTTTATTACAGCCTTAGGTACACACAGTTTTTCACCTACTGACCCTCTGCAGACTCTACATGCACGGTAGATAACAATTCATACACATTCCAAGTAAGTCACACCAGAATTGTACAACACAATATTTCAATTTCAAGTCACAACCAAATCAAATCGCAACCAAATCAAGTCACATAATTTTGCCCTTCATTTGTACCATGGATGACCATTAGCCGGTCATCCATGCTTGCCACAACCTCTCAGGCCAGATACCAATTGGAACCTTCCCGGTTCCAACTTCTCTTACTCGTCTTGTCGTAACTGAAGTACAACGACCTCCTTTACCTTGCTGAGATACCAATTGGAATCAAGAGATACCAATTGGACTCAACCCATACAAGCAAGTAAATGATCCGCACGAAAGGATAAAAGAAGGGAGGCACTTCCTGGAGTGCTTTATAGCTTCCCAAAGATTAGATGTGGACATCAACACACCAATCCGCAGGACTCTATTTGACACTTTGCTTTTGTAATGGGAGATCGGTAACCTAGGCTTTGATACCATCTGTCATGACCTAACCTATCGGGCCGTGCGGGTGCCTACTCTATGCACCTAGATAGATGAACCCTTACCACCCGTCCAACAAGTAAATGCGGAAAAGAGAAAACAAATCATGGGATAACCTTTTTGATATACGAAAAACCTTTACAACATCCTTTTTATGAAGATGAAAAAACAACAGTTTTACAATTTAAAACACCCTCCCTAGGATCTAGTCTAAACAGGTACAAGAGCTACTACAAGGTTTATATATGGAGAGAAGTAAAAGAGACACAACTTCTGTCATGGAATCGAATGACAGAAGCTGCTGCAGACCACCATCGTCATGTACCTATGAAATATCACCAACCCTGCAACAAGACTATACCCCAAAAGGGTATAGCAAGAGTAGAGTCAGTACAACCACACGTACTGGTAGGCATCATCGGTCAACTCGAATCCACACGTACCATCATATAGGGAAACTGAGAAAGCATGTAATAACAATATAGCCTATCCTCCACCATTTACCTTTACCAAACTTGATCTCAACCGATCGTCTACTCATATCCCTTACCTCGCCCCTTTCTATTCCTTCTGCTTCCAACTCCATCCTTCTCACATCTTCCGAATCACGCTAAGCTTAGACTTCCCAAGTCACGCTAACCTTAGACTTTCTAAGTCTAACTAACCTTAGACTTCCCAAGTCTAAATTCAACTCTGACTGCCTCACCTTTAACCTAGTCAACCCCTCCTGACTATGCATCCAGAAATGACCCAGTCTCTATCATTCTAGACCCACTACACCCAAGGCACTACACACAATTACCCAACCCATCCCGGATCCCTAGAACATCATTAACGCCAATAACATGCGACCCCGGTTCACAGAAGAACCACCTTGTCACTTAAGTACACTAACCCGACCCTTTAAGGACCAACTATGCACCAAATAATAATAAATCCCGGCCCTCTCAGGAACCCAATATGCAAAGAACAATTAGTACACCCACACTGAGTAAAACAGTACACCATTTAGTAAAATTGACATTTACCCTCTTTATATAGCCTGGACCTGTAATGACCCTTCCGGTCATTTCCACGTATAAGTTTTGAAGTCAAGCAAATCGACAAAAGATATCGTAAGATCTTTAACAAATTTTCTGAACTTTGGGTCAAATGTCTCAGGGCTTTTCTCTCAATATATAAAGAGTTAGAGGTCCGCTGAAATACCAAATTGAAGGTCTACGAGTCTAGTTTCCAACGCACAAAACCTCACGTCCAACTGATCTCGGAGTAAAAAGTTATGACTGTTTTACCGCGGACTGTCTAGCAGAAAACGGGTTGCGAACCGGATCGCGAATCGGGTCGGGTTAAACTTGATTTAAGCCTCAACTTCACATTTTAAGATGCCATTTCAGTTCCGAAACAGTGAAAAAACATAAGGGAGAATTCCAAGAGAGTTCTTGAGTATCAAAATCGTGCGTTGGTAAATTACGAGCCTAAGCTTAAGAACTTTATTAGCATCGTGCGTGTATTTGAAAATATTTTATTTAAAAGTTGAATTTGGTAAAAATTATATTATTATTACCTTTTCAAAATATTTTAAAGGTTTATGAAAAATATTTTGTTACGAGATAATTGTATATGTATTTACTTTATAAGGTTTTTATACACCGTAATATTTTAACGAAGATAGTAAATTTAGTTATGTTGAAAATTATTATTATAATATAGTAGGTTTTGTTTGAAATAATTTTCTATGAATTATGGTATATTTAAAATATTATATTTATTTTATCACGAATTTGTTCAATACCCGAGTACGTACGTGGCAGGGATCCACCTATCATTAGTTGGATAAGGGGAGGTGTGGTGTTGACACACGGCCCCCCACGTGGAAATCAACTAATGTGGTAGGCTGCTAACAAACCTCAATGTTAAGTAACCTAATCACTTAAATCATTTGAAACGAATTTCAAATGTTAAGTTGCTGCCTAACTTATTCTACTTCACATTTGGTAATTAAGGATTGAACATGGTCACATGAAGCTTTTACATACTTCTGTGTGTTGAAGAGATTAAGTGAGGAGTTCATATGAACAGAATTATTGACGCAATATTCGGTCATCGAAAGAAAATCAATTATCTACGTCAAGTTATTCCATCCCAAATTTGATTCCGATTTAGTTTTGGATTTTCTTGGAGTGGTTCGAGCTTGGACATCGTTCTAGCATCTTGTCATCGGACGACAGGTAGGTTACGGTTTATTTTCCCTAGACTCCGCATATATAGAATAAAATTGTATTAATGGACATCCTTGGGTTGGTTTATTAGGTTGGTACCACAGACCTCGACCGCTTTATCCATGTCCGCCTACTTTTGTTCCTCCGTTGTTTGTAGTATTTGCCGTTATATTTTATTTATTTACCCTTGTGGTCCTGTGAGGCCTTGTTGACTCTGGAACATAGAAGGTGGGATTTTGGGAATGTCCGCGAGTCCCAGGCATAGAATTATCCTTCTAGGCTGGTTATGCTTGCTGAGTAGCTGTGGGCCTGTGCAGGGTCGATAGGTTGATTGTGAGCTGCGGGGCAGCTATTGTGTGTGATCATACCATTTCCATGCATATAAAGAGGTTTTATCCATGTTTTACTGTGGTTTCGGCTTCGGGCCTACTGGCACTGTTTTCTAAACCTTGCATGGCCCGGGGGGCCGTTTTTGATGGAAATGATTTGGAAATGGTTTGATTTGACTTGTGAGTATTCTTGGGTAAAAGAAAGTAAAATTATGTTTTAAAACACCAGTTTTACTACTACACTAGACTCGGCAGGGCCGGAGTGCTAGTTGAGTTTTCTTGCTACTTGAGATGGTTTTTAGTCTCGGTCGGACCGAGCACCTGAGATGACTTTTTACTGTTTAGACCCGGTTACGCCCGGGCACCCTTGGAGGGGTTTTTGAGACATTTTCCTACTACTTTAGTCCTGGACAGGGTCTGGGCATTGCATATTCGAGACTGGGTCTCCATCATGATACTAGACTTGCTTTCGGGCGACATGTTCTGATACTGAGTTTTAGTATGGGGTCTGGGACCTCCATGGACCTTGCCATCCGGGCCAGGGGCTACGGGCTGCATGTGCCGGTGGAGGGGTATACGGTGGAGTAGAGGTATACGGGCAGAGTCCTTCCATGGAACCTACCTGCTGGGCCGGATCGGCGCCGGAGGAGGTACATACAGAGATACTATGGCACTTGAGATCTTCATGCATCATATCATTCATGGTTCGAGGTTCCACCCTTGTTTGCTGGTTGCTGATTGTACGCTCCGGTAGTATGGGATGCCGGAGGGTTTGTTTTCACTTGCTTGTGTTCCTCGGTTGTATGGGCGGCCGGGGGACTGTAGGTAGACTTTTGCTATTTACTTACAGAATTGTTCCCTGTTACGGTTAAGTATGAAATTGTTTACTGCTAGACTGTTAGTTTCTGGATTTGAGATTGATATGATTAGTTGAGTTTGATTCATGTCTCTGAGCATGCCTATCGTTACTCTTTCTCTCTTCTTCTTACACTTGAGGTTACCGGTATACCGTCCATTTCGTAAACTTATTTTGTATACACTGTTATTGCAAGGATCCCAGGTGCGTTGTTCTTACTTTCACCTGTGTCTATGGTGTGTATATTCTTCTTACTAGCCTCACATGTGGTTCTGTTGATTTCCCTCTTGGCTAGTTCCTGTGTACCTTTCGTTGATTTCTGTGACTGATTGCTTCTATTCTGTCTATTACTACGCTTTTATCTTATATGTGCCCAGTCGGCCTATGATACCTACTGGGTACCTTATGCTTCGCATTTGGTGCTCACCCCTACCCCCTGCATCTTTGTGTGCAGATCCTAGCGTGGGCCATCGCCGTTAGATCACTGTGATTCGTGCTTGGAGATCTGTCGGGGACTACTTCAGACTGAGGGTGAGCTCTTGGCGATCGGAGCTTAGCTTTAGTTTATCTTTTGCTTCATGTACTCTATTACCATTCAGAGACATCTATATATATTATTTTGGATTATTTGCACTCCATGTAAGTAGTTTGGGCTCTATACTATGATACCAGGTCTTGGGGTTTGGTTTAGTTTCCGCGCATGTATATATTTATATCCCTGTTATCTATTTTATTCGTCTTGTTCCCTTATTTGCTAGATAGTAGCCCATTACTAACTGTTCTGGGCTACGGGGATTGGTTTACCTACCGGGGGTTATGGGTGCCATCATGACCGAGAAATTGGGTCGTGACAACTTGGTATCAGAGCTTTAGGTTCACCGGTGTCATCGGTATAGGAGCCAATGTCTAGTAGAGTCCTGCGGATCGGGGCGGAGACATCCGTACTCAATCTTTGGGAGGCTACAGTGGCATTTTAGGAAATTTGACTCTTTTATTGCTTCTGTGTCGTGCGTACTACCCTTGAAGTTTCTGGAGATCTCATTTATTCCACTTCATTCTTCCGCAGATGGTTCGTACGAGATCATCAGCATCACGCGAAGATGAGCCTCCCACTCCAGCTAAGGGTCGAGGACGCCCTCGATCAGTGGCACCTGCTAGGGCTGCTAGAGTAGAGATAGAGCCTGAGAGACATGTGGTTCAGGGGGCAGCCCAGGCAGCTTCAGCGACAGCTCCAGTACCAGCTCCAGTGCCCACTTCTGTGCCAGCTTCAGCCGCAGCTCAGTCTCCAGATATTCGGGGGTTACTATTACAGCTTTTGGGTATGATTAGAGAGCGGCCTTCTGAGGTAGCGTAGACAACCGCTCAGGGGGAAGCCCTGGATGCACAGAGCTTAGGAGAGCAGCCGGCTACTATGGCTCCCCGTGCGGAGGGCATTCCGGTTCCATCCATTGCACAGCCTCTTGCTCCTCGCCCAGTTATGACAGAGTTAGAGCAGAATGCGTTGGGTAGGTTTTTGAGGTTAGCATCTCCGAGGTTTGCTGGTACTTCTGGACAGGATCCACATGACTTTATTACTACCTGTGAGGAGATGTTGCATCATTTGGGTTTGTTGGAGACTCACGGGGTTGGTTATACTACCTACCAGTTGGAGGGCCCAGCGAAGTTATGGTGGAGGGCTCAGGTTTCTTGTAGACCACCGTCGTCACCTCCTTTGACATGGTCTGAGTTTTACGAGGCCTTTATGGCCAAGTTCCTACCTCAGAGTGATCGTGAGCATCGCAGGGAGCAGTTTACTCATCTTGTACAGGGGTCTACGACTATCTCGGAGTATGCGACCCGTTTTCATCAGCTAGCACCGTTCGGAGCTATGATCATTCCTACCGAGGCTGATAGGATTCACAGATTTGTATGGGGTTTGAGGCCAGAGATCAGGCAGCCAGCTGAGATATTGATTGCCAGTGGTCGGTCATTCCAGGCTATTGTAGACTATGCCCGCACTGTGGAGGACCTACAACGACATGATCAGGGGTCCAGAGATAAGAGGCCTCGACATCAGGGTGTCTATAGTGGTTCCAGATATGGCGGTAGAGGTCCTGGCCAGTGGAGTCGGAGTTATCAGCCACAGCAGTACCAGGGTCAGTCCAGCCGACTGGTTCAGGCTTCCCTTCAGACTTTTGGTAGTACCCAGTTCGAGCAGGGTCAGAGCAGCCATCAGGGCTATGGCAGCCACTCTTCGAGGGGTATAGTTTCTGGGGCATCAGGTCGCGGTGGGCATACGGGATCTGCTGGTTCATCT